>OW203736.1:13711268-13902186 GCA_934045075.1 Yponomeuta sedellus | reverse complement strand
GGCTTAATCATCACGCGTTCTCACCCCGGATTCAATGCGAACGTTAATAATGAAATGAAATGAAGTGAAAAGGTTTTATTCAAAGTAGCGCAGAAACTGCGGCTTAATGAACGTTACAATTCTAACTCTAGATCATTTTGGAGAAAAAATGGACAAAAAACCCTCAAAGTTAGTCTTTTCAAGGTCTTTAATTAAGTTACGTAAGTCCTAAGTTTTTTCCTAACTATTATTATAAAACATAGAACTCATGCATTGTACTGGCTTTAATTCCAGACCTCATTGTCATCTAAATAATCCTTTATGTTACAGTAGCCCTTTTGGCACAAAGTGTGCTAAACATATTTTTTGAACCGCGTTTCAGGCAAGATAAGATAAGAATATTCTTTAATGTACACCAGGAAATAACAAACAAAAATAATTACAAATTAATTTTTATTGGTGTACATGCAATGAAGAATATTCTATCTATCTATGTATCCATCTATCTACAAAGATACAGTAAAATTGGTGGCCTTATTGCTTAGAGCAATTTCTTCTAGACAACCCACGATGGAGAGTAATAATAAACAAGCAAGCTTTATATATCTTCAGGGATTTTATTATAGAAGCGTGTACAATGCCCCGTGAAGGATGTATTACCTTTGCCAGTCTAAATAGTGGGAACATAATTGTGGCCATGGCTTACTGAGCGGAATAGTTCCGCTTATTATCCTGCTTTTAATTAATTTGTATCTGGTCCTGTTACAAAGCTGTTGTATGCATATGGAGCTTACTTACTTACTAATAACTCTTCTACGTACAGTGTAGAATACCCTGTGTCGTGGGAACCAGAAACAACGACATCACAAACATATAAACATCCAAAATCTGGGGGATTTTTCCCCAGCTGGGGTTCGAATGTGGATCGTAAGGCAAATTTACACTTCGCTATAAGTGGTGGTAGCGAAGTGTAAATTTAATCACGCTTGTTAACACCGTAATGGCAATCTCAAACGTTGAGTTATGTGAGCACGTCATATATTCAGGTTTCCTCAGGAGGTTTTCATTTACAATTCACTAAGCGAACTCAGGACCTCTCGGAAATGGTAATACTCTAAAAACCTATTTAGAGGCAAAAAAATCCGCCCACGCCGGGACTCGAACCCGCGACCTCTAGCTAACCGTACCAGCGCACTCCCAACTGAGCTAATGGGCAAGTGCGGCATCAGCAAAATTCGAATCTCTTTAAAATATTCTCTGTCTTATTTAAAATTGTTCTTAGCACGGGTTAGTGCAACAAAACGAATTTAATCATGGTAATACCCGTAATGTTTCTAAGCTTGTAAATTACGTAAATTTTATTAAATGCTTTAGAAATAATATAACATACTGGCAGGATTATGTAATATGAAATTTATTTCTATTTTGGCCACAGACAGTCGAAGGGACAGTTTTTGAATTGAGCATTTCACTAAGTAAATACTTATGTAACTTTCTGTCACGCTCTTTTCTGAGAAATTCGAAGAGACAGCAAGACATCTGTCTCTTCGAATTTAGAAAAAATCTTATTTCAGAATTGGCAAATAGTGTTACAAATAGATCCAATGGAAATATACTTAGTGAAAATACTTAATGAAGCTCATTATTGAAATACATCTCTTCTTTCCTTATTTTATTTTAACGGTTTTGTACAAAAAATATGCCCGCTACTGTGTAGTTTATTACAGAACGTAGATCATAAAATCTGATAGTTATAAATAAAGTAACCTTTTCATCGGCTTACTACTAAGCTGCAAAAAGTTATCAAAAACTAGGAGATGCATAAATTTACGATATATCTAATTAAAAAGCTCCCGGTGCATCCTCGGCTCCGTGGCACGGTCGCAGAGTTTTGATTAAAATTCATACTTGGCTTTCCCTACGACGTTAATTAAAAACTCTACCGGATTGTTAGTACAATCTACAGTGAGCACGTTACAGTATGACAGTGGCTTAAGAAAAATACCCTTTCTTGTCTATACTTGATTTTGAAGATCATAAAAATCTGTATTTGCCGAAGTGCGTTTAAATGTAACCATAAATCTTTGGAGTTCGTTTTAATTGTAATTTACATGTGCAATTTCTTGTGCTTGTTTTTTAAGAGTGGAATTATTTAAATCTAATCTTGTAAAAAGTATGGTTTAGCACTGTAAGTTATTTATCTATTATAAAATGTAACGATGCAAACCTCTTTACACCATTTTTATTTCTTTTTCTATCTATCATTTTCAAATATTTAAATTATGTCACACATTTTTCGATTTCCCTCATTTTTCATCACTACTACTTTACCCTTCGACCAGATCTGACTATTTTACCTGCTTATCCGTTTTTATCCAGTTTTTCTGTTTTATTATACTATCTACAAATAAAACAACACCTGAAGTCGTTCCGGTTTCTATTATTTATAAAAGATATACAGCATTTCAAAGTGAATACCACAGGCTAGCCCTATTGGCTGGTGTTTTCTCTGGGCTTAACCGACTAAGCTTTCAGGATAGTATAATTGCTGGGCAAGCTTACTCCATTTTAAAAAATAATCTCCCAGGCACGTTCAAGTACATAAATTTAGTTGTAGGGCAAATTGGCTAAGTCAAAAAAAGCGTTTAAAGATTGTATGAAAAATTTAAAATAACATCTAGTTTTTATATGTGTTCAACTGTACAAAACAGGTTTACATTTTGGGTTGTTATTAAATACCGCCAAAACTTTCATAAATATTGTTAACAAGACCTCTCTCCGTGGTATCTATAAGAATATTAGAGTCAGCCCGAGTAATTCCCGGCCCGTCGATAGGAAAGGGCTGCATTTACATTTGCTCTTCTTACGTTTGAAATTAGTGAAAACCAATAGTCATGCAAGTCTCCACCAATCCGGACTTGGCCCTGTGGTGGAGTATGGCCTGTACCTTCCTCAGGGAAGAGACCCGTACCTCTCGGTGGGGACATAATGGGTTGATGATGATGATGATGTTTGAAATTAAAAACAAAAATCAAATTCTTATTGTACTTCGATTACTGCTGTTTTGTGTCACTTTGAAACTGAGATCCAGTAGAATTTTTTAGCAGATCATCTTAATTCTTTTGGAGAAATCTTACTATAAAAAGGACGTGATAGGATTTTGAGAGTATACAATTTTAGATGTATTATCCTGGACTCAATACATGTGCAGTTGACTCACAAAAGTCTCCCCGTGACGTAATTCCATAGTGCAACGGTGCTGTCAACTGCACTAGACATGTAATTGGCTTAGAATAAGCCAATTACTGTCCGTTTTCGCTGAAATGCTATCTAATAGTTTTCATAAAATAATATCATGTAGACGCGACGGTCAACGCCCTATTTTTGTTAGAGCTGACCACAATTTATTAATTTGAAACAGGAATTTTCATTCGGACTATGTTCGAAGCGCTCGTGACCTAGGCAAACCGAGTGATTGGAATCAATCACTTGGTGAAGCAACAACAGGCGCGGTCAGGTACAGGATGGGTGAGTGTCCCGTGACTACCACTAGTGGCATTTTTCCGAGCGCTTCCGTGCTTCGCAAGGCACGTTAAGCCGTTGGTGCCGGCTGTCATGTAAGTGCAGTCGTTAAGCCATGTCAGAGGCCTTATGGGCGGCTTGATAACTTCTCACAGTAAGCCACCACTATCTTACAATCCTCCACCAACCCGGACTTGGCCCCCTTAGTGGAGTATGGCCTAAACTTCCTGCGATGCAGGAAGAGACCCGTGCCCCAGTAGTGGGGACATACAAGGGTTGATAACGAACGATGTTTGCACTTTTCTCGTACTTTACAGTCTGTTTACAATTGTTGTGAGATATGTTCCATGCCAAGGTAGCAACTCTCTGTTTAACAGCTAGTTAGCAGGCAGTTAACTTACGAAACAACCCAACCGCAGCTTTGAAGAAGCTGAATAATGCCGCTTATTAGTCGGCTGAGGCCCATTACTTCATAGGCCTTCAATATCTCTCGGACGTCCGAAAATAAAATATCTTGGAGCCAATCAATGATGTCTGGGATGGAAAGTCCTCGAAGTTTTCGCCGAAGATCACGACAAGCGGCAATATTTGGCTGTTGTTTAAAGGTTGGTTTGGTTAACTGATTTCGATTGTTACATTTTCGTTTTGCACAAAAAATATTGGATACATATAAACATAAATAACAGTTATATGATAAAAAATACGTGTAACGGCGGACTATACAAGCATAAAGATATGTATGTTTTAAAAAATAGAGTAAAATAAGAAAGTTAAAATTAAATTAAATTACTTACTAAATGAAAAATATTAAAAACCTATTTAGAGGCTAAAAATTCCACTAAATAAAAAATACTTTAGAGAAATTACCTAATGAGAATCAATATCTACTTTAGAAATTACTTTTAGTAATAAGTCCGCCAATCGTACTATACTAAGTTATTATTGAAGTCTCATATATAATTTCTGCATTACATACAATAAACAATATTCTATGTATGAATCTAGTTTGAATTTACTCTAATTATCTCTTCTACGACCATAAGGAGCTCTAACTCGAAACCTTATCTTAAGCAGCGTAGATAAATCCAAGCGCAAAATGATAAATGGATGAGAAAATTGTCGTGACCCGCAGAGCTCCATTGTAACACTACGCTCTGCGTGTAATGCCAGAACGAGACATGAATATTTTCGCTCCAATGCCTCAGGCAAGATAAAATTAATCAAATCGAAGTGAGGTAACACTTAGTTTATTTATAGTTATGTCTTTTGTACATGTATTGGTGTATATCTTGTTGATAGTCCTAATAAATAAAATAAATAAATAAAAAGTATTTTATTTAAAATTACACAGAAATTGTGAAATATTGAACTAGGTTAGGAATTCTAGGTTTCCATTTCAAAGACTAGATCGTTTTGCAGAAAAATGGACAAAAAAATTCTAAACTTAGTCCTTTCATAATTAATTAACAGAGCTTACATATTATTCTATAACTTACCACTAATAAATTAAACTGGCATGAATTTCAGACATCTTTGTCATTAAAATAAACTGTGGTGTAAATGAAGACCACTTATAAAAATTTAGCTGACTCCCTTTCCCTTCTTACTCCAGCAGCAGTAGGTCCTATGCACTACGGAATTACTAGGATTCTATTTGGTTTGACTCTTTCTAATAAGAATCAGTATATTGTACTATGTATATTTGCAATTGTTTTGTATTTGTTGTTTTTGCAGTGTACAATAAAGAATATTCTTATCTTATCTTATATGGTTTCAAATAAAAAAAATCGCAAAAATAACACTAGTCTGGTTTGTCGAAAATTATATTCTCAGCCTGACTGTAATTAGAATATGATGACTTGCGTTTATCATGTTAAGCGAATATCTTATTACGAGTGTGCTATTATGAGAATAGGTATAATTTCCTGCTATTATGATGTATATAGAGAGAATATCAAGTACTACGCCGGAGCGTCCAAAACTATCGACGCAGAGATCGTAAATTTGATCACCATTACACAGCTTCCAATGGCAATTGTAAGATTCCCGATATTTCTCTTACTGTTGGGTAAAGGACCCACTTAAGAACTAAACTAAAAATTTTAAATAAAAAATAAAAACCGACTTCGACTTCTGCACCCTGAGGCACTAAAACCGTAGAAATAATTTAAACGAATGTGATCTATAAATACAAAATTCGTATATTTCTAGGTATTGTAGAAGGATATCTTGGAGTCGGTGCCCAAAATGTATGTGATAGTCTGGAACTTGGCACCGACTCCAAGATATGATGAGAACTAATGAGACAACAAGACACAAAGTCTATCCGCGTCGACGCCTCTCGACTTGGCAGCCGGCGCCGTTCGGGATGGGTGCACTGAGGTTTGGGGATCCCTAGACTTCCCCGTCTATCCCCAAGAGCTCTTTCCCCAGAAAGCTACCTACCTGCAGTGCACTTTCACGGCACCGCGTTTTATCACAATATATGTCTACTATTTTGGGCGATCCGTCGCCCAACAACCAAACTGTCAACACTGGGATCCGTCCCTGAACTTATTTCGCACTTTACACGAAGATATAAGCCCGGCAATCTAATTGCCACACAATTTACACGTTTCACACGCAACAAAACCAGAGGTCAATGTTCCAACTCATCTGAGTGCTTAGTACGAGTTTGACAGATCCAATCGAATAACTTTACTACCGCGTTAATCGAGCATTGAGTAGTGAGTATGAGTAAATTAACCGTTCGAACTGGCAAAACGCTGTCACAGTACAACTCGCACTCGCGTTTATTCGTGTTTTGGCTGGTAAACGTGTTCACTTCTCAACGTAAACCATTATAACTCGCACTCAGCAATTTTAATTTCCATAGTTGTCGCTAGGTGGCGCTTCCTCGATGCCATAGAAATATGAGTTTACGTTAACGCGATCGAGTAGTTAAAAAACTCGCACTAAGCACTCTGACAGCTGTCAAGTACAGTGTTACCAAAATCACACTTCTATTGTAACACTTACTATCGTCACCATCAGCTATTTGACGCCCACTGCAGAACATAGGCCTCCCTCAAGGTTTCCCTCATATCCAAGATTCACGGTCTTATGCCTTGCTCTTATTATATTGTTCGTCGTCGTCGTCGTCAGGCTATACAAGTCCACTGCTGGACATAGCTCTCCCCTAAAGAGCGCCACGTTGTGCTATCATAGGGAGTAATGTCCATAATCCCCACGCTGGGCATGCGGGTTGGGGATCGCAGTTCGGTGGAATTGTACTGCAGGGGGCGCTGCTCCCCACCCCCCGGCTTGTGTCCCTTACTCGCCTTTTACGACACCCGCGGGAAGAATTGGGTTGGTGATATTCTCTAGGCCGACATCACATAGCAATTATATTGTTCCTTTTGGTAAATAAATAATTTTGTATTTTAATTTGGATGGTTTGGTGTTTGATTTCAATAACCCATCAGATCTTGCTAGACGAAATGGAGTGACGTAATATGTCTTAATTTAGTAACTTTATTAAAATTATTCACTTTATAATGGATATAGCTAGAGTTTTAAGCTTGATACTTTAGTCGCTGGCGTTAAAATATATAGTATGGGTAACATTTTAATGTGCATAGTCCGATTTTTTCTGATAAACTGAATATCAGTAAATGATATAGATGTAAATTTAAATGTGCACGCAAAATTTATATCATTTTCTTTAGAGTACAGACCTTAGGACCAATTTCCTTTTACACTATTTTATTAAACTTCAAGCAAAACTTTCTTGCAATCTCACTATCTCAGTGCGACGTAGAGCGATAAGGCGTGATTAATATTGCTATGTTGAGTTGACTATAACAGCCATGTCGGCAGAGCACTTCGAGGCATAAAAACATGCCTCATAGCATCACGCCGAGGCCTTTTCGCGGTATACCTCAAGGCTGTATAATAAACTGTATAATTAATTATTGAAATCGGAGCGCCCGAAGCGTTGATGGATTGCCCAGTTTATTGGAATTTAATTACTGCTCAGTTGAGTCTTCGTTGCGTTGAGTCGGAAACAACACGGTCGAGGCGTTTCTTGTTATTATAATAACAATTTGTTCGTTTTAATTTGTGGCGAAGATATGAGAAATTGGAAAATTGCAGGAAGAGGATTATGGCGAATATCAGACATAGGACAGCGACGGTGGATAGAACAATGGCTTCGGAAGCTAGAGACCCAGTTTCGATTCTCAGTACGGGCGTGCAACAATGACTTTGTATTCTAAGTTATGTACATTTGTGAAGCTATAGTAGCAAAATCACTCGCTAACGGCGAAGGAAAACAGCTTGAGTAAACCTGAGTGTCTGGAGTGTTCAAATACCTCAATGTGCTTGAAATTGCCAATCTGGATTGGGCATGGGTCGTAATTAAGCCCACACAGTCTTTCTAAAAGAAGGCCCGTGCCCTGTTGTACAAGGTTTATAGGCTAAATAAAAAAACCTGATATCAGGCAATAAAACCACAAACATCAAAACACCCAATTAAAACTCTTTTACAAATTATAGTTGATTTTGTGTGAACCGAACCTTTGACCTCTGCGTTGCTAGACAAAAGCTTAGCCGCTAGACCAACGAAACTATAAGACACTAAGTCAAATTGTATAGCGCTTAGTATAAAGGTATAAAGTTATTAGCGAACAATATCGCAAAGTCTATCGCCCACCGCATCTGTAATGGAGTTTGAATCCAAACTTGCTAGCGCTCCGCAAATTAGCGTAGCTCAAACTGGGGCCCCTACTTAGGCACCGTGGCGGTGCGACATCAGAAATGAGAACCTCACAATAAAGATCTTGTGCGCTGACAATTTCACATAAACACAAAATCGTTGTCACCGACATAAGTGAGAACGATTTTGTTTTAGTATCTACGTTAACGTAAATACTGTTTGTAAGAAGTACCTAAAGATTTTTCTTTCTTGAAGCAAAACGAATTAGTTCTTGACATCAGTTGTAATGAAATTGATGAATTATTATAAAGAGATTTCAGAATAAATAAGTGCCAAGGTTTTGTATTTATTCAGGTTGACAATTTAACATTCCAACATTGAAATTTTAATTCAATGTGTCCTTTTTTGTAATGGTGCGACTGAATGATGCTCTTACTCTTCATTTGAAAAAATAGATAGATAGATAGAGAACACTAATTACCACTTGATACGAATGAATTTAATTAAGAAAAAAATGTAATATAAATTATTAATTTAATATAAATTGTTAATTTAATATAAATAACTTTAAAAAATAATAAATGTAGTAAGTTAAAACGTATTAAATGGAGCGAAACCTCTTACTCATCCGGCATGATTAGAAGTAAGTTAATCCGTAATAACATTTGCGGTACGTGCAAGTACTAATAAAATATTTATTCTGAAATAAGTACCATTTTGGTAATTTTACTGTTGTAAAGGAGTTACGAAATAGCCCATGAACATGAAAGATCCCATTTCTCTTTGCCACAAATTAAAACCAACTTACTTGCGTGGTGAAAGAAAGAAAGATTCACGACACAATACTCAAAAACATAAAATCACACAACAAAATACAAATCGAAAGAAAACAAAAAATCAGCCGAAATGCGGGTAACGGCAACAAAATTTAAAAATACATAGTTACAGCCCACATTCTTAGACCCCACATTGTCTAAATGTTAATCGCGAGTAGCACCCTAGGCAAACACCGGATGCCGACTAGAACAATATTAGTGCGAAACGATATTATGCGGCGCGCGGCTGAGTGGAAAGTACGGCATGGTTTCTGTTTCATACAAGTACTATCATGGTTTACTATGCCAATTCGATGTACGTTGCAAAGTCGATTAAACCACAGACTAACAAGTAGGAACACTGGGCTATTGGATTTTAAACTTACTTGGCCTTACCAATAAAGGTTATGAGCTGTGTATACAGCCGTTATGCGAGGTCTGACAAACTGGTTATTTCTACGGTAAATGCGATTAAACCGGGTTCCCTATTTCATACCGAAAATTCTTAGTTCGAAATACGGTTCAATTGATATACGTCTAATAGTTATTCAGAGTGTATAACTTATTTATTAGTAAGGCCGACTATGCTTTTCGTCGGAATAGTCAGACCAGGTCCTGGTAATAAATAAATAAATATTCATGGACATATTACACAGATCTCGATAGCCCCATACTAAGTACATTTAAATGACTTGTGTTAAAGGTTCTAACTCGACGATTGATTTAATACAATAAATACAAAGATCCAAGACCCGAAACAAACTAGAAAATTTGTTTCCTAGTTTGACCCGGCCGGGGATCGAACCCGAGACTTTCGGTTTTACAGTCAGCGTGTAGTATTTACGAAAGTTTTAGTTCAAAAAGAGACTGGGCTACGCAAGTCACCTATGGGTGTGGTATTCATGGCAAGGAATGTGGTTGTGTGTGTGCGGCTGCGCTCGCGCCTTTCTATAAAGATTACCTAGCGAGTCTGGAAGAGTCTTGCTAGGCACAGTCTTTAGAATTCTATTCTATTCTCCCAAAAATCTGAATGCTGTAGAATTTAGATACAAGTGAACGTTCTTTGCTACGATATTTTTATACATCATTATCATCAACCCATTATAACCCCACCAAGGGGCACGGGTATCTTCCCTGAGAAAGGTATAGGCCATACTCCACCACGGGGGCCAAATCCGGATTGGTAGAGGCCTGCAAGACTAGCGGCTGGTCTTACTGTCAGAAGTTTTCAAGCCGCCCTAAGGCCTCTGAATTGGCTTAAAGACTGCCATCTATCGACGGCAGCCGGCATCAACTGCTTAACGTATTAATTTTATGCTATGTATTTTATTTCATACATAGCATAAAATTAACAGAAAATACTCTAGCGGTTCCCTAAGAAAAACAGTATGGAGCACTTTCTTTTTCAGTGGCCTACAAAGTTGTTTATGATCTAACTAGCTCAATCATTTAATAACGCTTCGATATTTTACTAACGGATTCCACTTTAAGTTCAGAAGAAAATTAATAAAATTCAAGAGGGTTGTTTGTTTACCCGTTATTGGAAGTTAGGTCAGATTATGAGGTCTATCGCAACAACGTAAATTCACGCTCGTATCCTAGAGCAGTCACTTACCATGGCCCTATAAGCGACACAGAAGAAGCGCGGAAAAGAGTCGAAAAAGACGCGCAAATGAACGACGCGCAAAAGATTTTTCATACATAATGTACCAAAGGGTTGGAACGAAACCCACACAGACGATACGGGTTAAGGACTTCAATGTCAAAAAATGTGTTTGAGCCAAAAGGGCTACCATAACATAAAGTATTATTTAGATGGCAATGATGTCTAGAATTAAAGCCAGTACAATGCATGAGTTCTATGTATTAAAATAATTATGTAAACTCTGTTAATTAAGGACTTTGAAAAGGCTAAGTTTGGAGTTTTTTGCCCATTTTTTACGGGTCTCTTCCTGCATCGTAGGAAGGTTAGGCCATACTCCACCATGGGGGACAAGTCCGGGTTCGTGGAGGAATGTAAGACACTGGTGGGCCTTAGAGTTAGAAGTTATTGAGCTGCCCAAAAGACCTCTGGCCTAACGACTGGCATTATATGATAGCCAGCACTAACGCCTTAACGTGCCTTGCGAAGCACGGAAGCGCTCGGTTTTTATCTTGCGTAACGTTTATCCATTTGCAATAAGAAACTGTGACTTAATGAACAATCTACATTTAAAAATCTACATTTAGGAGAAAAAAGTGGACAAAAAAACTTAGTCTTTTCAAAGTCCTTAATTAACAGAGTTTACATAATTATTCTAAGGCCTAGAACTCATTTAATATACTGGCTTTAATTCCAGACATCGTTATCATCTAAATAATATTTCATGTTATAGTAGTACTTTTACTTTTACCCTCCTAAGTGTACCTAATACTTTATTTTTCAGTGGCACTGTTATCTCGCATAAAACAGATTTACAAACAAAAAGTTAACTAATCTCAATAACCTTCATAAAACAATGTAAAGATAGAAGGTGCTCATGCTTATTTTAGTATCAAAATGTTGAAGCCTCACATCACACTATCACACTCACACTAATATTGTACTGGCGAAAGTTTGTGAGTGTGTATGTTTGTCACATCTTTACGGCTGGGGCAATTTTAATCAAATTTGATATGGAGTTAGCTAACACGCTGCATTAACATTCAGGCTACGTTTTTCTACGGGAAAATATCTTATTCCCTTGGAAAAATCGATAAACCACGAGTAACACCGCAGGGCACAGCGGTTTCTCTATGTTTGGCTTCTGATTAGTTCATTTCACCTATTCTGTATTATCCTGTATAGATAATACAGCGCGCTTTACAGCAAACTATTTAGCGAGAACAAAAACTATCCCAGCACCGGTGAGTTGCACACGAATAATGGTTTTATTAGCGAGTGTACATTGGACCATACTATTGTGAGCTTTTCTATTCAATAGTAGCTCTTTTTTGATGTAGAGAATAGAGCTGCAGTAGCGAAGCCGGTGGGTCGAGCGCATATTTTCCATTTTCCGTCTTTAGCGATCCGTAAGCGAAGGGCACAAACGGAAATAGTATCATTAACTTAATTCCGGATGTATTTGTTCGAATAACTTATTATATCTGCAACATCTGTCTGTACGACGTTTAGAGGGATTTATCTTTTGGACGATAAGTAGCCAATATATTGTTTCACTGAATATTTTGTATTTATGTAACGAATAATAAATGGCTAAAAGATTGCTTCACAAATGATTAATTAGGAAGCTCACATACGAGTCGAAGACGAAAGAAACGAGATCATTTATGTGTTTTTTTTTTCTGTATAGTAAAAGCCACCGTCTTAATTTTACAATAAAATTGGACGAATGTAATGCGCAATAATTCTATTCATATCAGGTCTTGGATGTTTACATGTTTGTGATGTCGTTGTTTCTGGTTCCCACGACACAGGGTATCCTGGTGTAGGGCCAGAAGCAATGTATGTACCTGTATGCGAATGTTAAATATAGAGGCGAACTTAAAACTAAGGAGATTTTTTTGTCCAGCCAACTTTATTTGGATAGTAGATTATTGTGGCAAACTTTATAGTACAAACAATAAAACCCAATCAGTCAGTAAAACTCCCACTGATAGAACCGTATTGTATGAAAAAATATTTTTCAAATTCGACAATTGTATTAGGTAACTCTACGTCATTTAATAATATTTTGTATTGTTGTTTGAATAATCGTCGTCATCATCATCATCAGGGTATATTAGTCCACTGCTGGACATCTCCCCTAATGAGCGCCATAGTATCCTGTCTTCAGCTTGCCGCATTCAGCACTGCCAGCAGTTTTTCGCAATTCGTCATCCCACCTAGTCAGGGGGCGTCCTACACTACGGTTTCCAAGTCGCGGTCTAAACTCAAGAACACGTTTACCCCATCAATTGGTTCTTTGCAAGATATGGCCAGCCCATAGAGCAGTAGAAAATCGGCTTCTCAATCGGAAGGTCTCAATTGGGAGGTTCAAATCCCGGCAAGTGGGTATCACTTTGTTTAGTAAGTTATGTACATTTGTCTGTATAGTATTTTCTAAGGTTAACACGAGCAGTAGACATAATTTTGGTCCCGAATGATATCCGGGACCACGGCACCTGAAAAAGTGCCGAAACGTTGGAAAATTGTAAAAATGTAATAAACGAGCATAAATCCGTATAAAAACAGTTTTAATTACATTTGTCTGATTAGAGAACGTTGTGGACTGAAAGGGGATGTAGTGACTAGAATTGAGAAAGGAATAATGCGTTGGTTTGGACATGTGGAGAGGATGAAGGAAGAAAGATTGACGAAACAAATATATATTGCGAATGTGAGTGGAAGGGCTGGTAAGGGACGTCCCGCTGGACATCCAGGTGGACATGCCTCGACCAAATAGGGGATGTATTAGCAAAGGAAAAGATAAAAAGTACCTGGAAGCGGCGTGCGTGCATGTAACGACTTATGATCGTTGATGAAGCGAAGGTGATCTGTCACGATCGTGGCAAGTGGCAGTCTCTGGTCTCTGCCAACCCCTCTGGGATACAGGCGTGAGGTTATGTATGTATGTATATTTGTGAAGTCATAGCAACTATACCACTCGCTAATGGTGAAGGAACCTGACGAACCTGAGAATCTGAGGTGTTCAAATACTTCAGCGCTTGAAATTTCCAATCCGCGGTGGCCACACTGGATAACTAAGCCCATACCCTCTCTTTCTGAGAGAAGTCCTGTGCCCATCACACGCAGGATATATTATTGTTGGGTAAATGACCCAATTAAAACTAATACTAAAGACTAATGCTGACACTTACAAAGTCTGTCCGCGTCGACGCCCCTCGACTTGGCAGTTCGAGATGGGTGCACTGAGGTTTGGGGATCCCTAGACTTCCCCGTCTATCCCCAAGAGTTCTTTCCCTAGAAAGCTACCTACCTGCAGTGCACTTTCACGACACCGCGTTTCATTACAATATATTCACTATTTTGGGCGATCTATTTTGGGCGAACAAAACTGTTAATACGAGAACCTTCCCTGGACTTATTTCACACTTCACACGAAGATATAATCGGCAATCTAATTGCCACACCAATTTGGGCCAACAAACGTTTCACACGTTTTCCAACCAAAGAACAAGAGGTCAATGTGCCAACTCATCTGACAACTGTCAAGTAGGCTGCGTTCCAAAATAAAACTTCTATTCTAAACATGAAGCGCGGTTTAAGAAGTGTGTTAAGTATACTTTGTGCCAAAAATACTTCTATAAGGTAAGGGATCATTTAGATGACAATGATGTCTGGAATTGATGCTAAATCAATTTTGTAATCTCTGTTAATTAAAGACTTGCAAAAAATAAATTTTAGAATTTTTTTTGCCCAAAATTATTTAGATTTTGAAATGGACACCTAGTTTGACTTGTAACGTTCATTAAGCCGCAGTTTCTCCGCTACTTTGAATAAAACCTTTTCATTTCATTTCACTGGAACGTTTATAGGCTACATAAAATGTACTACATAATAGTCTTAATTACATGGCATTTAAATTACGAATTATTGAACTGCGGCTTTTAAGCCGTGCAGATTTCAGTGAGTATGTATGGTCGTACGGAACCCTCGATGCGCAAATCCGAATCGCGCATCGCACGCTTTTTACAGTGTATTCTGAAAACAACAACAGCGTAGCAAAGTCTACGGATGAGTGGAGTTTTACCCTAATGGAGTCTGAATAGAGTGGTGTATTAACGTGCGGGATTTTGTTCTGATTTACTTCAAAATCACGAAAAGTATGAGCTATTCACCCATTTCAGTACCGCACGGGAAACGAAGCAGAGGACGAGCACCAACGCGTTGGACTGACACTGTAAGGAAAGCTTCGGGAGGGATCCTGCAAGCAGCCATACGTTACGTTATCAACCCTTATATGTCCCCACTGCTGGGGCACGGGTCTCTTCCTGCATCGCAGGAAGGTTAGGCCATACTCCACCACGGGGGCCAAGTCCGGGTTGGTGGAGGAGTGTGAGACAGTGGCCGGGCCTCACTGTCAGAAGTTATCAAGCCGCCCATAAGGCCTCTGACATGGCTTAACGACTGCCATTATTTGACAGCCAGCACCAACGGCTTAACGTGCCTTACGAAGCACGGAAGCGCTCGGAAAAATGCCACTAGCGGTAGTCACGGGACGCTCACCCATCCCGTACCTGGCCGCGCCTGTTGTTGCTTAACCAAGTGATTGATTCCAATCACTCGGTTCGCCTAGGCCACGAGCGCTTCAGCAGCCATACATCTGACGCATAATCAGAACGAATGGAGAAAGCTCGTGGCGGAAGCTGCCTTGTGGTCATGTCCCTCAGTCATGAGGATACGACGAAGAAGAACAAATATGGAACATTTGATTTCAAAGTTTTTCTTGCAGCCAAACTTTTATGGTGTAAAAGTTTAGTAGACTATGAGATGTCTAACTGCATGCCCTTCGTGTCCAACTACCTGCACTCTTAAAGACTCACTAAAGACTTCGAAAGCTGGTGTTCGCGTGCCAAGTTCTAGGCCTAGATTTTGCTGATACACTGTGGAACAATGACAATTGCATGAACATGGTGATTTAATTTCGTTGATGCTTCAAGTCTACGTGCGCATACGCATCGCAAATTCTAGGCGTCAATGGTATGAAATAACACCCCACGTCACCCGACCATGTATTTTTCGTGGTACTATAATGCACTAACAGACTCGTTGGCCAACAAAACTTTAATGGTTTGTCACCCACACGATAAGAAGAAGTAAAAGATAATTATATTGACGATTAGACCCCACACGGATCTAGTTACACCCCTTATAGTTTTATATAGTTTTTGACGGCCTCGGTGGCGCAGCGGTTTGGCACGCTGACTGTAAAACCGAAGGTTCCGGGTTCGATCCCCGGCCGGGTCAAACTAGGAAACGAACTTTTCAAGTTTGTCTCGGGTAAAAGATGTTATCTATGTATTTATTGTATTAAATCTATCGTCGAGTTAGCACCTATAACACAAGTCATTTAGTTGTTCTTAGTATAGGACTAACGAGATCTGTGTAATATGCCCATAAATATTTATTATTATTATTTTATTATTATATCCATTACGTTCCTTGTTAGCACTGCCCAAAGTTTTTCTAATTCGAGTATCTTTTTATTGTTAGCCCCATGGATTCCCTTAATAACGATATGTATGATTTCTTAAAGCGGAGCAAAAAAGACCTGTCAGGATCGTGCCTACCTGTACTACTCTGCCTACCCCTCTCAGATACAGGCATGAGTTTTTACATGAATGTGTTTATCCTTTGTGATATAAGGCAATATAAAGCTCCCGCAATGAACAATGTAGCATAAAACAAGATAAGACAAGAATATTCTTTGTTGTACACCGGGAAAATATTTACAGAAATAGCAGATACAAAAGCTAAGATACAATTACCAAACATAGGTATTTTTCTCCTTGCAGCCCGATAAATACGAAATAACTATCCGAAATCCAGATAGTTAGTTCATAAGAAGTTATTAGGACAGATGTGGATGAGCGCGGAGACCAATATTGCTCAATTCTCGAGAATCCCTAATTACACGAGACACAGATGGCCACAGAGGTCCGTTTAGGTTCAGCAAGAAGTATATCGATGGACTAGGTGGATCAGTTATACTTCATTGTACACCAGAAAACTGTTGTCTACGAAGTCGTAGCTCAAAAAAATCAGGAAACGGGCAAATGTGACCGGCAAGACCTGTTTTGCCTGCCAATAAATGGGGAGCCGACAGCCAACTTGCAGTGGTAGACAGGCAAAGAAAGAAGAAGATTCGCCACTATCCACAGAACCCAAGGTTAACAGGAATAAAATACTCATTAGTATTAAGCTCGCCTTTGTACAAATATGTGTATTTTAAAAAAAACCTATTTAGAGGCTAAAAATTCCACCCATGCCGGGATTCGAACCCTTGACCTCTAGCTATCCGTGCCAGCGCTCTTTCCAACTGAGCTAATGGGCGACTCACCGGCATCAGTGAAATTTCGAACCTCTTCACAATATTCTCTGTATTACGTAAACCTATTTAGCCTCTAATTAGGTTTTTTTAAATTGTCCTTAGGACGGGTTAGTGCATTAAAAATATTATAAAAATGTTTGTTCTGCAATAAATAATTTTCTAAACTATCTAATCTGAGATGCCTGGCCTTAATGTGGTATGACAAAACGTATGACCAATTCTTCTTCTTTTCGTGTCAGCGATTCGACATATTTATATTTTTCAATAGTAGGCTACTGCAATTGCAGCAGCGTTGGCCTCTGTTAGGTCCTCCAGAGTGCAAGTGTGAGGGCACAATGGACATTGGAGCAGGTGCACCATGGATTGCGATGAGGCTCCACAATCACATATCTCCTCCGTTTGTGCGTATGACCAATAGAGATTACAGATAGTTATTTTACATTTATAATATTTTGATAGTTCCTAATAATAAAAACTTGCAGGAGACAGTCTCGTGTGGTCTTGATGCGGCTTATATTTTACATTGATATTCAGTAAACAGAATGTAATTTCTTTAGGTTGACAGTTTTTTAAATTTGATTTGACGTTATTTTCTTTAAATTAAATTTTACTAAAAACATCCGAACTCAAGCTCAAGCTAACCAACGGCAATACGATAGCTACAGTATTAATATTCATATTTCCACCAACCTACCCGTCTTTCTCTTTCTTTAGCAATGTTATACGGTGGTCTGGAAGAAATTGCTTTCAGCAATAATTCCGCCAATTGAACTCGGTTCCGCCAATTGAACTCGGTGTCTCTCCATGTTGTTTATGTCATGTGCGATAAAGAATATTGTTATTTTTTCTCACCCCAATTACCAGATTTTCAAGATTTTTTAATGAAATTATCTAAAGCAATCCGTAACACGTTTGAAGGACAAATAAATATTGTCTTGAATCGAGGACTTAGTAGTTGTTGAAAAACACTCCAGAAGCCCTTGTAACAGGATCTTTTTGGCGTATCGAACTTTAGCGCCTAAAGTTTTACTCAAAAGCCAATTTCGTATAGGCACTACAAAATTGTTGAGACGAGCCCTGAGCTACAGTCACGTCTGACATCACCTGAGCAACTATCAGCAAGTTCAAATATGGAAAGTCTTTTATTCATCCGACTACGAGAGAAAGAAAAAGAGAGTGGGCTTAATCACCACGAGTACACTTAGTACCTGAAGTATTTTATCATCTCAGGTACTCAGGTTTTCTCACGGGGTTCTCCATCAATTTAACGAGTGGTATTGCTACAATTACTTCACGATATCGACCATTGCATGTCTCCTACTGCTGGGGCATGAGTCTCCTCCTGTATCGCAGGTAGGTTAAGGCATACTCCACCACAAACTATTTTTATTTTACAATTGTAGGTAACATAGACAACAAAGTCATGGCGCATGTCGGGATGAGAACCCACGAACTCCCGATTGAGAGCCGGGGCTTTACCGCTCCGCTACAACCGCTCAATGGAAACAGAATATCATTAGATTCGTTTTTATTGCACTAACCCGTGCTAAAGACAATTTATTAAAAACCTCATGTAGGTACAGCGATATCATTCCGATGTAAAACCTAACTGCAAAGTAGGTACTCAAGGCTGTAAATAATGCAAATTAGTTAAGCCAGATGGCGCTGCCTGTAAGTAATACAGAGAGTATTGTAAAAAGGTTCGAAATTTCACTGATGCCGGAGATAATTTCACTATCTCAGTTGGGAGAGCGCTGGCACGGTTAGCCAGAGGGTTCAAGTCCCGGCAAGGGTGGAATTTTTAGCCTCTAAATAGGTTTCTAAAAAACAGAATATAAGTTAACTCCGTGAAACCCTTCAGAGTAGGAGGGCGTGTAAATTGAAAACGTCTAGCTGAATTTGTTGGGCGATGATGGATTAGATTCGGCTAGGCTGTTTTCTTGTGGCGGTCGTAAAAAAGTTATGTATCTTTTACGCAATGCCTTTTGAAAAGAAAATAACGCTTATTAAATCGGTATCGTTTTTATGTAATTCCATTCCATTTTGGTAGGTCGTAAAATGTTTTTTGTCTCACCTTTTTATCGTGTGATCGAGTATCCAATAACCCTCGAATAATCCATTGACTACTTCGTTGCCCGAGCGGTTAATGTGCTTGACTATAGGCTGGTTTCTGAATTGAGAATTTTGCTAATTTTTTTATTTTTTTTTGATATATCGTTAATTCTGTCTAGCAGTTTCAAAATTTAAGATTACGTCACCCACTTTAGAGATTTCCTTGATTTTTTGGCATTACTACTTAACATTTTAACCAGACCGGACTACATAAATCGTCCCTAACCTGCTTATACAGTCCTTTATTCAAGTTATTTCTGTTCATTATTATCGTTGTATATTCTTATCGTTATAAATAAAAACACAGAGTTGCAGTGAAATAAAATGCGTAAAACGGTTTGCACCGTAAATACTTAAGTAACGTTATGTTCCACTCTTTTCTGGGAAATTCGAAGAGACAGCACCACAGTTAACTATTTACTTTGCGACCTTCTCAATTCAGAACCTGGCCCTATCTAAGCATAGGTCGTGAGTTTGATTCCCACTGGAGATTTCCAAATGGCTCGCACGAATGGCCTTAATCTGTTCGTGTTTATGATGTCGTATAAATGATTACACTAGCAAAGGGTTTTTTTAAATTTAGGACCAGGACAGGTAATGTCGTTATGTGGATATTATTTATTTAAACTCTTAACAAGAATTGACTATCTAATAAATAAAAATCTTGTGTCACAGTGTTTGTAATGGATCTGTTCTCGAGCTCTTCCAAAACTGTTTCACCAATATCTATAAAAAAATATTGTGTTTATTTTAAGTAGGCCTGAGAATAGAACGTTGGCTAATTAATATGTTAGCTAGTTTTTTTTTTATACTACATCGAGTTTTGAATGAAACATAATGCTAAATTATATTACAAACCAAATTAATTAATAACCGCTATCCGTAGTAACATTTATCGTTGTGAAATGGTTGGTACTATCGCTTATTAATCTCCAAAGTTGGGGCAGCTGAGATAAAGTTACGACACTGTCGTAACTTTTGATTGACCCACGGTAATATTGTTTGTACAGTTGTGCCGCTTGATAAACGAGGTAAAATAATAATAATACTAACAGCTCGCTAACCGAGTCAAAGCTGCTGGCTACGAAAGTAAAGACAAAGATAAAATGTATTCACAAAATCGCAAATAAATATTTACCTGGTTGGTTAGAGTGGAAATCTAAAGGAGAAGGAGTGAGGCCTTCGCGCCTTCGCCCAGCAGTGGGACACAGTCATGTCAGTAAAAATGGTATAGCAATGTACATAATAATTTGCTAATTAGCATATCTGAGAGTAACGAATGCAATATCTGAGAGTAACAGAGGACCAAAGTTATCGACATTGCTCAAAGAATTAACAAGCTGAAGTGGCAGTGGGCTGGCCATATCTCGCAAAGAACTGACAACCGTTGGAGTAAACGCGTTCTTAAGAGGAGACCGCGACTCAGCAAACAAGTGCTCTCCGATCAGGTCGGATGACGATCTGCGAAAAACTGCAGGCAGATGCTGGATGCGGCAAGCTGAAGACAGGGCGCTATGACGCTCATTAGGGGAGGGCTATGTCCAGCAGTGGACTAATAGAGCCTGAAGAAGAAGATATCTGAGAGTAGGCATACCACCATCACCAGCCCGGTAGACCGACAACATTGTGAAAGTGGCTGGGAAATATTGGACGAGAAAAGCAAAGGTCTGGATGGGTTAGCGTGAAAGAGAAGAGACCTATTCCCAACAGCACGGGTCTCTTCCCTGAGGAAGGTATAGGCCATGCTCCACCACGGGGGTCAAGTCCAAATTAGTGCAGGTTTGCATGACTATTGGCTGATCTTACTGTCAGAGAAGTTTTCAAGCCGCCTGTGACTTGGCTTAACGACTGCGATATATCGATGGCAGCCGGCATGGCCCTCGGCGGAACCACTCGGGGAAATGCCACTAGCGTTAGTTATAGACGTTCACCCATCCATGCACTGAACGTACCCTATGTTGCTTAACCTTCATGAACGTTTAGAATCACTCAGGCAGCCGGGGCTACGAGCGATACCCAGCAGTGCGTTCTGTTTTTGGGCTGATTGGAGTGATAGGTAAGAGTAAAATTATAGCCTAAACAAATCATAGCTGTATTTTAGGTTGTGTAGTAAGAGTTTCAAATTGTAATAACAAGACAAATTAAGGTTTTTCGTGCCCCATGATCAGATTTTTTTTCGACAGCTTATAATTAGGTCATGGGTTCTAATCCTGGCATGTACCTCTGATTTGTTTTCTCAGTTATGTACATTTGTAAAGTTATAATAACAATACCACACGCTAAACATCGTGAGCAAACCTGAGCGTCGGAGGTGCTTAAACCCCTCAGTGCTTGAAATGACCAATCCGCGGTGACCAATTTGTTTTTAAACGTAGCCTCTCTAATGACATCCGTTGGTCTAGCGGCCAACACACTTGATACCAAAACAAAGGTCGCAGGTTTAATTCCCACTTAAGGCCACCATACTTCATTTCTCCAAGTTGGCTGAATTGCCATGTTTGTAATGTTCTTGTTTGGTTATCATAGCCCAGGGTATCCTAGTTTGGGACCAGGACAAATGCTTGCGTACTTATTGTACTGTTCAGAAGTTACATTATCTCATATTTTAAACTTTCGCGACTTGAGTGGAAAAAAATCGCATGGCTTATCGTCCGACGTTGTCAGTGTAGTGTGTCGCAACTCTAATAGTGCTTTGTGATGGCTGATTGAGGGTAGTCTGAAACCTCAGCAGCCGAAGATGCGAACGGGTGCCAGCCATCAGTCTTCTCGTGACCGCGATGGCTGTAACGTCGTCGAAACGTCGAGATAAAATAGCAATAAATTACTACGCGATTAAGCCCCGAAAATATTGTAATTATATTATCTTAATGAGATTAAATTATCGCTTTTTTTATTATTTTACGGGCTCAAACTCTTAAAAAATCATCCACCGCAAGATTTAATCCTGCAATGGCCTTTTTCTGTAGGTCGCACTCCCTGCACAAAGCAAGTCCTTTGACCTCGACCTCAAGTAATCCAAACAAGCGGTGCAAAAAGACACCAACTGGAGCAAAGAAAAAATCAAGGCTTTACGTCTTACGATCCAATCCCACTAACGGAGCAAAACTGAGGTAAACACAGACCTTTCCACTGTAATTACGATAGAGTCCACGCCGTAAAATATTAATTGAAGAAGGTTAACTTCTTGCATTAGAGTAAAAGTGAGAAACATTTAGGGGAGGGCTATGTCCAGCAGTGTACTACATAATATAGCCTGAAGAAGAAGAAAAAGAGAAATATTTATGTCTTTTGTAATACAAATTAACATAACGTAAAAATAAAAACAAATTAATGAAGAAAAATCAAAACTAAAATAATAATAAAATGATAGTACAAACACAAATGCCACAGAAAGAGGATTTCAAAACAAAACTACATCATAGTGCACTCAAGGGTGATTTCGGAGTTAGAAGCTCATATTTAACACCTATTAATTGTTAATAGTGTCTGAAAAAGCCAATTTACGACACATTTTCGTACCTCTTGATATTCGGTGAAAAAAAACATAAATATCACAATTGTATTGCTTCAAAATTTTTAAGATTACACTAAAAAATAATGATTATGGATAAATAAACTAGAGTGCTTTTATGTGACTCAATTGCTAGAATAGTAATTTAACTTCGTCGTTAAGCTGCTTCAAGCACTGAATCAAGAATTTTTGTAGTTGCTTAGATTGGCTTAGTCTTCTCACATGCTCTTAAACTGAGTCAACCTTCTAATATAAAAAAAAATTCAAGTAACATAGAGCGAAGGAAAATACACAGTGAAACGGAAAGAAAAACATGTTCAGGAAGAAACTGAGTTTTAAAAACTTACTGAGAATGGCTCAGTCCCAATACTCAAATAAAACTAGACTTCTTTAAGTTAAGTAAGTAAAATAAGTACATCAGGAAAGTGGCTCGACGCCATCTTGAGTCTTTGCTTACTCCTCCGGGATAAAGACTTGATTTTGACATTTGTTTGATTGCCACAGGAAGCACTGCATACAGCTGTCGTATCATCATCAACCTATTATGTCCCCACCGAGGGGCATGGGTCTCTTCCCTATTTGCCTTGAACTGTTAATTACTTTGGGAATTTTGGAATAGTCAGAGTGCTTAGTGCGAGTTTTTTAACTACTCGATCGCGTTAACGTAAACTCATATTTCTATGGCATCGAGGAAGCACCACCTAGCGACAAGTATGGAAATTAAAATTGCTGAGTGCGAGTTGTAATGGTTTAAGTTGAGAAGTGAACACGTTTACCAGCCAAAACACGAAACGCGAGTGCGAGTTGTACTATGACAGCGTTTTGCCAGTTCGAACGGTTAACTTACTCATACTCCCTACTCAATACTCGATTAACGCGGTAGTAAAGTTATTCGATTGGATCTGTCAAACTCGCACTAAGCACTCAGAGTAGTGTAAATTTGGATGATTCAGTTATGTAACGTTACTGGTAATCAGACGTGACCAACAACAGTCAACAAAAGTCATAATTTTAACGTTTGTTGACATCCTCGAAATATTTTCATAACATAACATAACCTCACGCCTGTAACCTAGAGGGGTAGGCAGCGACCAGGGACTGCCACTTGCCACGATCCTGACAGATCACCACTTCTTCAACGTTCATAAGTCGTTGCATGCACGCATGCCGTTTCCGTGTACCGTGTATCTTCCCTTTCGCTAATACATCCCTCTGTTTGGTCGAAGGCGGTCATCATTTATTTTCATAATAGTATATAAAAACTAACAGTCTTTATAGAAGCATGATTCCGTAAAACTCTTCTCAGGAGCAGTTTAAATATTCTGAAATAAAGGAGAAATACACATTCACCGATTAGATAGACAGATAGAAAACACTTTATTGTAAACCAGAAGAAAAGAAATGCAACGATTTCTTAAAGATAGATAGATAGAGAACATTCAGTTTATTACACAACCAGAAAAAAGCTATGTAATGTAAGATTATTTAAACTGTCTCTGTGGAAAGTTTTAGTGGAATCAACAGCACCGAAATGATATGACAAAATTTATACGATATTATTGTATTACACAAAGGGTGTAAAAAACGTTTGTATTTTTTTTTTCTTTTTTAAACCGATTTATGGGTTTTTTATTCGACGGTTTATCTTAATTGCATTCTTCTTTTAAGAGAGATACGACTTAACATCAAAGCAAAAAAAAAAAAAAAAGTGAAAACATCTTAAGGCCAATGTTGACATTCCTTTCTAAATATCCCTCACATGAAAGAGAATAAGAGTCAAAGAATTTAGTTTCAAATGTCAGCAATTACTTAGCTCCTCAAAGGGCTTTGGCCGAAGGGAAAATATTCTCTGCTATAATTTTACTAATTAATTAAATCTGATTTGATACCTATATAAATTCCATTCACGTCTTGCTCCTCTGGTACTAAATGTGTAACTGTGCAAACCTCTTAACTTTTTTTTTTTTTTTATTTAGAGCGGTGGTAGCGGAGCGGTGGTAGCGGAGCGGTGTAGAGCGCCGGCTTCTCAATCGGGAGGTCGTGGGTTCGAACCTCGGCATGTACCAATGAATTTGTTTTCTAAGTTATGTAATTTGTGAAATTATAGTGCAATACTACTCGCTGACGGTGAAGAAATACATAGTAATTAAACCTTAGTGGCTGAGGTGTTAGCGTACCTCAGCGCTTGCTACGTACAATGGCCCAACTATGAGGCTAATTACGGAAATCTCAGGTCTAACTAACTAACTAACCATTTTTTTTAATTTTGTCAATCGTTATCTGAATTTTAAATGAAGTCACCCATTTTTGAGATTTCTTTCATTTTTTCAGCATTACTACTTCACATCTTGACTAAACCAGACTATTAAATCTTCCTTTACCTGCTTTTTCTGTTTTTTTTTTTCAGTTTTCTGTTTATATTCTAAATAAAACACATTTTTAATAAAGCACAAAGTTCCAGTTTTATTATTTATAAAAAGCTTAACAACATCACAAGTGCTTAAATAGCATCCGCGTGTAAGCTTCCTCCCAGGCGGACATGTATGAACTGAAAAGGAGTTTTGATAGCAACGGTCAAGATAAAAAGTACCCAAACCCGGCGTACATGCTAGATAAGATAAGAATATTCTTTATTGTACACTGGAAAAGCAACAAATACAAAACAATTGCAAATACACATAGTACAAATGATAGTACAAATGGCGGCAAGCAGCGACTAATGAATTTGAAGAAGTAAAAGAGGATTGACAGGGTTATGACAAGTCACAATCCCTGGTCTCTGCCTACCCTTCTTAGAAGCACTCATGAGTTTACGTATTTCGCAATATTAATAAGACTTAAATCTGTGGGCTTTGCATCTACGTAATGAGATTATTTATACAGCGTCCAATGGCACCTTGGGTGAAAGGACCACTCGCACGCTGCAGTGCCTGGAATATTGTATTCCAGATGGAGTAGGTTTGCACAGCACAGCATCCTGATGGCTTAGTCGGCCTAGCCCACACGCAAGACAAGTCAATATTTGTGGAGCTAACGAAGGCCACGGTTTCTTCAAGATGTATTATTATTTTGATTATACTATCAAGGAAATGGACGCACCGCGGCCGATTTAGGGCCTGTTTCACAATCTGTAGATAAAGTTCTGGATAAGCTATCCGCGACCAGGGCTGCCGTGTGTTCTAAATTTGAAGTCGTAAATGAACACACGCAATATAGGAATCTTTATTTAAATTTAGAACGCGAGCCCTGGTTGCGGATAGTTTATCTGGAACTTTATTTAAATATTGTGAAACATGGGCTTAGACCTCAGAACACAAAAATAAGATGATCTGAGGCTTAGACTGACAAAAAAACAACGTTGTATATACTTTACTAATAAGATAATAATGAGAGTATTGGAAAAAAAGCATGTTACGAGTCCGTACCTGCACCGGTTGCATCATAACAAAGGTTTGATTCCCAATACAATATGAATCATCAGAAGGATTGCCAAATCTAGATGCTGAGCAAGCAAACACTCAACGTGAGGTCTCATCACCGCTGGTAGCGCGAGGACATCCCTGATCACCGTGATCACTAGAATAACTTAGCATTTAATTTAATAGTATAATTTATGTAATCCAATCGAGAATTCATTAAATCAACATCGAGTTGAAGATTGTCTTGTTTTTTAAAAATCCTCTCCGACGACCAAGTCCATATTTAGCACGTAAATAAAAACGCAATGTATAAACGTGTATCCTAATTCATTATAAAAAAATAAAAAAAAAAATAAAAAAAATATATTAGTGTAGTTAGATTGAAGGCGTAGTAAGTATAAGTAATAGTAAGTAAGGTGCGTGTGTCGCACAATAACATCTGTACGCAAAGAAATTAAACGTAGTCTTAGAGATGTAAGGAGTACAAAAGGGAAAAGAAAAGATAAAAACAATCGGAAAGAAAAAAGGCACGGACCCAGCGTCTGTTGAAACCAGAGTATTATTTTTAAAAAAAACATACATAATACAGAGGATATTGTGAAGAGGTTCCAAATTTCACTGATGCCGGTGAGTCGCCCATTAGCTCAGTTGGAAAGAGCGCTGGCACGGACAGCCAGAGGTCGCGGGCTCGAATCCCGGCATGGGTGGAATTTTTTGCCTCTAAATAGGTTTTTAAAAAAACATGGTAGCATATAAAAACCTATAATACAAAACTTGCATACCATAAATCACACCGCCCATTTGTGTATTAAATTTAATTTAATTAAATCTGGCACAATAAAACTTGGCCATAACGCCAGATGGCAACGGGAAGATTACAAGACAGATGGGACCATCGGGTGTTTGAGGGAGGCATTACGCAAAGTACAGTGAAGTAATTAATTAAATACCCAAATGGAACACTTTTTACCCGACTGCGAGGCAAAGGTGAGTCATTTTTGAACTAAAACTTTCGTAAGCACAACACATTGTAGACTTTTAGTTCGGATCTACTTACGGGTGTTGTTGCATCGGAAGAGTCCGACCAGGTTTCGCTACGATTCGCAGAGTTTAATCATAGTGAGCAGAGACGGAGCTCGCGTCGTCGGTTGCTCGTCTCACACGACTCGTGTTACACCCGTAAGTAGATCCGGACTAAAAGTCTACAAGATGAGTCATTGTTTTGTTATTTTATTTTATTAGGCTGAAACAAATGCACGTAAAAATTGAGGAAAACGCGAATATCTTGTAGGAATCTTTTATCTGTCTTTTTTTGCTTTTCAATGACATTGTTCCATTTTTAAAAAGTAGACATAACAATATAAAACGCTATCAAAAAGTAAAATACTTAAAAAAGGTTGATTGGCCGGTCGGCAGCATAATATCTTGCAGTAATCTTTTAATCTGTCTTTTTTTTGCTTTTTAATGACATTGTCCCATTTTTAAAAGTAGAAATAACGATATAAAACGCTATCAAAAAGTAAAATACTTAAAAAAGGTTGATTGGCCGGTCGGCAACATAATATCTTGCAGTAATCTTTTAATCTGTCTTTTTTTTTCTTTTCAATGACATTGTCCCATTTTTAAAAGTAGACATAACGATATAAAACGCTATCAAAAAGTAAAATACTTAAAAAAGGTTGATTGGCCGGTCGGCAACAAAATATCTTGCAGCAATCTTTTAATCTGTCTTTTTTTTGCTTTTCAATGACATTGTTCCATTTTTAAAAAGTAGACACAACAATATAAAACGCTATCAAAAAGTAAAATACTTAAAAAAGGTTGATTGGCCGATCGGCAACATAATATCTTGTAGCAATCTTTTAATCTGTCTTTTTCTTGTTTTACAATGACATTGTCACATTTTTAAAAAGTATTTATAATAATATAAAGCGCTATCAAAAAGTAAAATACTTAAAAAAGGTTGAATGGCCGGTCGGCAACATATGCAATCAATCAAATCAATGTATTTCAACCTAAAGAATTTACTTTCTGTTTGCTGAATGTCAATGTACAATGTAAGCCGCTGCCTTCGTGCCGTATTGTAGTGGAGAAAAAGGCAGCGGAATGGGGTTTTGTATGTATGATATTAAAAACCTATTTAGAGGCTAAAAATTTCACCCATGCCGGGATTTGAACCCGCAACCTCTGGCTATCCGTGCCAGCGCTCTACCAATTGAGCCAATGGGTGACTCACGGCATCAGTGATTTATTATTTGTATGATATTATTTATGATAGTGATAGATCGGTGAACCGGTATTGATAAATGAAGTATTAAGTAAAAGTAACTATAGAACCGAGGAAGAAAATAACGTGGGACCCGTCAGCTGTAATGTTACTATTCAAAAGCAACAAAAAAATATGTTACAAAAAAACGTATAATAATAATAATAACGTCCACAACACAATCACTCGACCTGGTCCCAAGCTAGGATACCCTGTACTGGGTATCCAAGTAAAGACGTTACAGACGTATTATAAATACGCCCAGACTGAGGCCACTTGAACAAATGCACGGCGCCCCCCCTCGGAATCGAACCCACGACAGCTGTGTTCTCTGACCCAAGCGCCTTATCGGCTAGACCAACGATTCAGTCAGACGACATTAAGTAGGTACGTAATAAGATGATTTATAATGCCTTCTTTTAGGCTTTTTAGGATCATCTAGACTTTTTAGGTACCCCAAGATGAATTTCATGTAAGCTTTTTAAGACTTTTTAGCAGTTACGTTTTTGTTTCGAGGGTTAAAAAAATTTTTGGTATACGTAAATGTGGACTTTTCTATCGTAAGTGTCAGAACTGAACTGACAATCTATTGCACAAGTGATTTGCCCGCATTACCATAATAATGAAATGAAATAGTAGAAATGAGGTTCTTGAGTTTCATGTGTAGTGTTACTTTGAAAGACTGGATACGCAATAGTCTGACTAGAGAACGTTGTGGACTGAAAGAGGTTGTAGTGACTAGCATTGAGATATACTAGAATTTAAAATATATATTGCGAATGTGAGAGGAAGGGCTGGTAAGGGACGTCCCAGGCTGACATACATCGACCAAATAGGGGATGTATTAGCAAAGGGGAAGATAAATAGTACCCGGATTCGGCGTGCGTGCATGCAACGACTTATGAACGTTGATGAAGCGAAGGTGATCTAAAAGGATCGTGACAAGTGGCCGTCTCTAACAGGCCACTGCTCACTGAACAGACATATCTACAACATGGGTCTAACCGACAGCCCGCTTTGCCGGGGATGCCTCAAAGAAGAGGAAACACCCGCCCACGTGACCATTCATTGTGAAGGCGTGGAAAAGCAACGGACCGCCATCATTGGGAAGCCGGGGTCCCTTCAGGAAGCCTGCAGTGACATCGGAGCACTGCTGGCTTTCTGGAAAGAGATAGGCTGGCTGGAGTAAACTGACAGCTCCACTACGTACAATGGCCCAATCATGAGGCTAAGTGCGGAAATCTCAGGTCTAACTAACTAACTAACTAACTAACTAAGTGGCCGTCTCTGGTCTCTGCCTATCCTTCTGGGACACAGGCTTAAGGTTATGTATGTACCATAATAATGACAGATGATATCATATGACATTAATTATACTATTTTTATTTTTAATGCTCTAACCCGTGCTAAGGACAAATTTGAAAACCTATTTTTTTTTTTAATTTGTCCTTAGCACGGGTTAGTGCATTAAAAATAAAAATAGTATAATCATGTGGGTACAGTGATATCGTTCCGATGTTAAACCTAACTGCAAAGTAGGTAGTCGGGGTTGCAAGTGATGCAATTTGCTTAAGCTAGATGTCGCTGCCTGTACGTAATACAGAGAATAGTGTAAAGAGGTTCGAAATTTCACTGATGGCGGTGAGCCGCCCATTGGCTCAATTGGTATCCGCTGGCACGGATAGCCAGAGGTTGCGGGTTCGAATCCCGGCATGGGTGAAATTTTTAGCCTCTAAATAGGTTTTTAAATGACATTAATTGGTTGGTGTATGCACGCACGCTGGTTTCGGGTACTTTTTATGTATTCCTTTGGTAATAAATCCCTTACTTCGTCGTAGTATGCCCTACAGTCTATTTATTCTTACTTGTCCAATTTAGTCAACAAGATTCTAACCTTAAAATTGAGATTAGATGCCTAAACTAGACATTTTCTAGCAAATTCATGAACTACCATGAACTATGTTTATAAAATTGGCAGCGTGTTATGTAAAAGAGTGCTCCAGGTTACTTCATTTATGGAAATATGGCAGTTTTGGACTAAAAAGTCACAGTTTAAGGGTAGAATCTTGTTTACTAAATTGGACAAGTAAGAATAAATAGACTATACTTAGATGTCCCTTTCAAACGTTTCTACCCACATACGCCCGATATGTTTTCCTTAGTTTAAGTTAGAAATAAATTGTGTTGCCTATTTAAGGTTTGCCTTATTAAAGCTATCACTTTGAATTCTAAAACCTAACATTGCCATCTACATTTCACAAATTAAGTCAAAAGTGCTTATTTTTTGTCTTAATAATCGGTTACACTTATCAAACCTAAATTTTTATTCAGAACTAGCTTTTGCCCGCGACTCCGTCCGCGTGGACTTTATTTATTCAGCATGCTTCCATAAAAGGTGCAGACGATTTTTGTTCTTGTTCTGATAAATTTGCGACAAATCGTGGAAGAACAATAGATTTTTTATTATAAATAATGAACTGTGTCGCTTAAAAATTCTTTAAAAAAGGACGAAATGTCTCAAGCGCTAAGGGTGGGCTGCAAATCCGGAAACTGAGGGTATGATTACTTTGTTGTTATTGACAGGGGGTTGGTTGTGATTATAATAATTCATAATACTTCTTTATATACCACATTAGATGTTCTTCCATCGGGTGCTAATATATAAAATTCAAAGTCCTGACTGACTCACTCATCACTTCAGTCAGGTAATATCGTTAGCAATTCGTTTTTACTTGACCGTGTATTCTTGGATGTTGTTGAGTAATATTACCTTTTGTAGGCGTGGACGTTTTAAGGGTTACATTTAGAAAAACGGCGAAACACGTGTTCAATCAATTGCGTTGAAGAGCATTTATTTTAAGTTTCAAGAAAATTTGACAACATTCTTTATACCTCCCATACAAATTCTGGCAACCCTTTTCGCCCCCTTAGGGGTTGAATGTAAAAAAATCCGGTCTCATTCCTTGCCTACATTATATATAGACCCTCTGTGCAAAATTTTAGTTTCCTAGGTCCAAGGGCTTGGGCTGGGCGTTGATGAGTGAGTCAGTCAGGAGAATAAAATTTTGCAACCCCGTTTACTCTCTTAAGGGGTAAATTTAGTAAAAAGAGCGAAACACGTGTTCAATAAATTGTGTCGAAGAGCATGTATTTTAGGTTTCAAGAAAATAAGACCACATTTTTTATACCTCCCATACAAATTTTGGCAACCCTTTTCGCCCCCTTAGGGGTTGAATTTCAAAAAATCCTGTTTTATTCCTTGCCTACATTATATAAAGACCACCTGTGCAACATTTCAGCTTCCTAGGTCCAGCGGCTTGGGCTGGGCGTTGATGAGTGAGTCAGTCAGTCAGTCAGGACTTTGAATTTTATATGTATAGATAACCACATAATATAATAGTTTATGTAATAAATCACTCCTATATTATATTGTTTACTGGCACTACCCCTACCTTTGTCCACATCACCATCGTGATTCATTCATTCATTCATTCGTTCGTTCGTTCGTTCGTTCGTTAGTTCGTTTGTTCGTTCGTTTGTTCGTTCGTTCGTTCGTTCGTTCGTTCATTCATTCATAACATATAAGAATTACTAGCTGTGCACCGCGGTTTCTCGATTTTCTCATGAGCATAAGATATTTTCTCACAGTAAAACGTAGCTTATGTGTTAGCTAACCCCATACCAAATTTTATTAAAATCGCTCCAGCCGTTTAGACGTGAAGAAGTAACAAATATATACACTCACAAACTTTCGCCTTTATAATTGCGCACTTTAAGTGTGATGTGATGATTAGGGGAAAGTAGTACGAGTTGATCCCTTGGGGTAAGATGATCCTTTGCGAACGCCATTTAGTTGATTTTACTGGTAAACATATGTAGCTCCGCCCTCCCCCCCATCTAAATATTTATTGTCATCTAAATATTCCCAAAATTACGGAAATATTTAGATGACAATGATGTCTGGAATTAAAGCCAGTACAATGCATGACTTCTATGTTTTATAATAATTTTATGTAAATTCTGTCAATGAAGGACTTTGAAAAGACTAAGTTTGGAGTTTTTTGTCCATTTAGATTTTGAAATAGGCACCTACTTTGAATTGTAACGTTCACTAAGCCGCAATTTCTGGGCTACTTTGAATAAAACCTTTTCATTTCATTTCGAAAAACCTTTAAGTGTGAGACGAGCAACCGAAGACGCGAGCTCCGCCTCTGCTCACCATGATTAAGCTCTGCGAATCGGAGCGAAACCTGGTCGGACTCTTCCGATATAACAACACCCGTAAGTAGATCCAGACAAAAAGTCCGTAATGTGTTGTGCTTACGAAAGTTTTAGTTCAAGAACCTATAAGTAGTCCAACTACCCCTGGAACACATTTAAACCAAACGACCCCCATATGCATCTGCACCGGTGCACCGTCAAAGATATCTTTGGGCTAAGATACGCCCCGCAGCGACAGTCAAGCTACGCTTCAGAGCAATGAGTTTACACAGCAGCGTCTGACTGGCCACTCATGAGTGTAGATAAGAATTGCCACAATGCGCCGCAAAAATCACACATTATTGTGGATTGCGCTGTTTTTATCAATAAATAACTTCCACACAACAATACCACTACTTGTACTGGTCCAAACTAGGATACCCTGTGCTATGAGCAAAGGGTATCCTAGTTTGGACCAGGGTACAATTCAATCACTTGTTCTAGTCCCAAACTAGGATACCCTGCGCTAAAGGTAGCACAGCGTATCCTAGTGTGGCAATAGAACAAGTGATTGTATTTTATGGAAGTTATTTTTTTATTTAAGCCGCTAGTTGACCAAACTGAGAATGGACGCAAACATGGAAATACACGAAGTCTGAGGCCATTTGGTCAAATGTAGGACGGGCTCCAGTAGAACTCGAATCTACGACCACAGCATGGTAATCAGACGTGCTACCGCAAGACCAACAGTGAGTAGGTTAAACAATTACCGTCATCTTCAGCTCACAGCTGAGTAAAAGTATCAACCCTTGTATGCCCCCACTGCTAGGGCACGGGTCTCATCCTGCATCACATTAAAGGTAGGAAAGCCCATCAAGGGGACCAAGTCTGGGGGCTCCCGTGCTTCGCAAGGCACGTTAAGCCATTGGTGCCGGCTGTCATGTAATGGCAGTCGTTAAGCCATGTCAGAGGCCTTATGGGCGGCTTGATAACTTCTGACAGTAAGGCCCGCCACTGCCTTACAATCATACACCATCATCAGTCCACAGCTAGTTCTATGCCCACCAGTACCCATTGTTCATACATCTCTCAGAACATGAACTTGACAGAGATCGTGATTGACGGTAGTTCCCCAACTGACAGCAGTCACGTTCTCTTGCTATCCACATCCATTTACCTACAGACGATCACAATACAATGTTATATTTAGACATCTTTTAGAGTTTGACATACCAATACCTTATATTATTTTTAATGCACTAAACCGTGCTAAGGACAATTTTAAAAACCTATTTAGAGGCTAAAAATTCCACCCATGCCGGAATTCGAACCCGCGACCTCTGGTAATACAGAGAGTATTGTAAAGAGGTTCGAAATTTCACTGATGCCGGTGAGTCGCCCAGTAGCTCAGTTGGAAGAGCGCTGGCACGAATAGTCAGAGGTCGCGGGTTCGAATCCTGACTTGGGTGGAATTTTTAGCCTCTAAATAGGTTTTTAAAATACCAATATCTTACATAAAGTGATGGTAAAGCAATGTAAAACCTGAAGACCGCTTCTTCAGTATCTATAAATTAAACCATTTCAAAAAGAGGCTAACCTTGGTCTCTGCTTACCTCTTACCAATATCTTCAACATCAAAGGTTTGTTGGAAGAAAATTCTTCATGCATTAAGCACGCTCTTGTATATTTACTCATATAATTAGTGCAATAAAGAATTAAAGTACAAAAATACCCCTCCGGGGTACAAATGTGTCTTTACGTAATTCAATTCATTTTAATTTTAAACATAAACATTAATATGAAGTTGTTAGTACGAGTTAGTACTCGGAGTACGAGTACATGTTCTTAATGTAATGTAATGTATGTTGTTAAAAGAAAACCAATCTCCTCGTACCTTTTGACAATAAACCAAGGTTATGGTCCTACTTAGACATTCCGACCACGCAGGAAGATAATGCAAAACTTTGTAAAGGTGAAGTTTTTATACCCTTCACGAAGTATTGCAAGGCTTAGCCGAGGACCCGCTGGAGGAAAATGAACCTTATTCCACTTTGTTCTGAGCTTATTTAACGTTGTATTGTACAGAGTACGCATCAAAGGAGTATAACAGTGAAGTTATTTTCCCCAGAAATTATTATGAGAATCGTAATGATATAATTCACTGTAGGATTAAATCGGTCGGGATTTATTACTAAAGTTGGTTTGAATTGCAATTTAGAATTAATTATTCTATTAGAAGAGGAACAATCCAAGATTACTGCTAAATCAAATTCACCTCAAATTGTAAAATTGGTACTTAATCGCCTTCCAATTTTAAACAGCTTTCAACATCAACAGTTTTTCAGAAACTACTTCATTGATAAACGAAGTCTTTTTTTATTTGTTTTTTATATAGCCTACAAACGTTTCAATCTAGGGCACATGCCTTTGCTCAAAGAAAGAACATGGGCTTAATTACTACGCGTGCCCACCGCGGATTGACAATTTCAAGCGCTGAGGTACTTGAACACTTCAGACACTCCGGTTCCCTCACGATAGTTTCCTTCACCGTTAGCGAGTGATAATGCTACCAACTTCAACAACTTCACAAATGTACGTAACTCAGAAAACAAAGTCATTTTTACACGCCCGCGCTGGGAATCGAACCTGGGTCTCTCGCTTCCGAGTACATTGTTACACCCACTGGGCTAATAATACTCGATCAATATCAACCCTTTTACGTCCCCACTGCTGGGGCACGGGGCTCTTCCTGAATCCCAGGAAGATTATGCCATACCACGGGGGCCAAGTCCGGGTTGGTGGAGGATTGTTAGACCGTGGCGGGCCTTACTGTCAGAGGTTATGAAGCCGCCCATAAAGCCGCTGACATGGCTCAACGACTGTCATTACATGACAACCGGCACCAACGGCTTAACGTGACTTGCGAAACACGGTAGCGCTCGGAAAAATGCCCACTAGCGGTATTCACGGGACGGTCACCCACCCTGCACCCGACCGCGCCTGTTGTTGCTCAACTCAAGTGATTGATTTCAATCACTCGGTTCGACTAGGCCACGAGCATTCGCTAATAATAATAATGTTTTCTATCTATCTATCTTCCGCAGTTGAGTTATCTCCCAGTGCAGTTTTGAAAAACCAACCTTCTTCTGAACGAGTTAAGTTTGGTTTTCGTTTCACCTCGAATTCAAATTGGCCCAACAATGAAGCAGCACAGTTCGTTTACATGAGGAGATGCTACAGGTGGCTCAATTGCGCATGACACTTGAATCGATTGCAAACCCCGTACGGGGTATATTTACGACCGATATTTCACATGCAATTCAGGATATGGAAATATTGGCACAACCTGAAACATGACACGTTTCAGGGTAAGCGCCGGCATTAACTCATTTAAATTGGGTAAACGTCTCACGCACCGGTACAGTATGAAAAAAAGGGTCAAGCGTAAGTGAGACTTGCGCACCGTTGGTTCCATACATTGTAGGGAAGTACTTACATATTATAAATATTTTATAAACTTATTTAGAGGCTAAAAATTCTACCCATGCCGGGATTCGAACCCGCGACCTCTGGCTATCCGTACCAGCGCTCTTTCCTTCTTTTCTTAAAATTGTCCTTAGCACGGATTAGTGCATTAAAAATAAAAATAGTATAATATTATAAATAGTTTAGTAATCGAGTCGCAGAGTCTTTTCTCGAACTTAAAGTTATTTTTTATAGATTTAATTACCAATATGAAGTTTTCAAACTTTTCTTGTATTTGTAGCATAAGACGGCATTGCCAAATTTCATAATTCTAGGTTAACGGAGAGTACTCTATTCAATTTGATGCCCTTGAGTATTGAAATATACGTTTTTTGGCGGCATAAAGGGCCATGCATAAACTTCAAAGTTTGATTTATTCACAACTTCAAGGAATTATCTTAACAAGACCCTTTTGGGGTACGAAACCCTAAAAAAAATTAGCAAAACAGAAAAAATATTTATTTGACGAATACTCAAAACATTAAATCATTTAACAAAACACAAAATTTAAACATACCTTAGAAATTGTGAAACGGGAGAAAAATTAATTAATGCAAAATAGTAGATTTTACAACCAGTGCACAATACGAATCATATTTATCCGAGACTTTAGCTGATATTTAAAGATAAAATGGTTTTATGGACGAGTTATAAACACTTCTTTTCACTTCGATTGAGAGGAAATAAAACAGTAGTATAACATTATTATACTCTTTTTTTAATGCACTAACCCGTGCTAAGGACAATTTTAAAAAACCTATTTAGAGGCTAAAAATTCTACCCATGCCGGGATTCGAACGCGCAACCTCTGGCTATCCGTGCCAGCGCTCTTTCCAACTGAGCTAATGGGCGGCTCACCGGCATCAGTGAAATTTCGAACCTCTTTACAATATTCTCTGTATTTCGTACAGGCACGTCGCAGCGCGCTGCCTGTACGTAATAGCTCGGTTGGAAAGAGCGCTGGCACGGATAGCCATAGGTTGCGGGTGCGAATCCCGGCATGGATGGAATTTTTAGCCTATTAATAGGTTTTTTCAATCAATCAATTCTTATTTTATGGCTACCCTAGGATTCTGCCAATGTCGAGTTTTGGAGATGTCATCTTTTTTTTTTTTTAAAGAACTGTTTTTTTTTAACCGGTGATGTCGGTGGTTGAGATACCTAGAACAAAACAGCACAAAATAGATATAAATACGTCGCATATCTGTTAATATATTACAATGTAAAAAAAATGTTTTTATAATCTTATATTGTTATTTTTTATAAAGTTACATAAAATATTAATAAATGGTTTAAACACTAAAGGTAACACAGAACGAAAGTTAGTTGGGAGAGGGAAGTTTGAAGGTAGATAATTATAAAGTGAAGAAGACAGTTTTGGGCAGTTGAAAAAGATATGGTCCAGTGAGCCCTCGTCAAGACCACACTCACATAAGGAGTGGTCCCTCGCCCGTATTTTCGCAAGGAAAACCGGGGTGCAAGCATGACCCAAACGAAGCCGACAAATTGTGGATGTGACTTTTCTATCAGCAACACGGTACTGGAAAAACCATGGCCTGGAGGGAATTTCAGGTTGTATATTTCCATATTGGGAACCTTTGATGCTGAGAGAAGATTTCCACTGGGTATTCCATGAATTATTTAGGTCTTTCATAGCTGTTGTGCGAAGATCATGTGGGTAGATGTGAGAATGAGAGTCTGAGCCAGATTGAACGGCATTTTTAGCGCATGTGTCTACAAATTCGTTACCTTGTATCCCAGTATGACCCGGAATCCAGGCAAGTACAATTTCTATGTTTTGCTGATCACACAAGTAAAGAGCTTCCCTAATTTTAAAGATAATAGGAAATTTATTTTTTGATCGAAATGGGTTGGCAAGGATCGATTGTAAACAGCTGAGAGAGTCGGAAAATATGATGGCTTTTTGGAATGAGTTTTTATGTGCCTGAACAAATAAGATGGCTTCCAAAATTGCCACGGCTTCTCCTGTGAAAACAAATGAGGATGGAGGGCACTTGTAACTGAGTATAACGTTGAATTTTGGAATCCAGATAGCTGCTCCAACGCAACCATCGTCTGTCAATTTGGATGCATCGCAGAACATGGGAACCCACTCTGACCAGTGTTGTGCCATCTTTTCCTTAAACCTACTATCAGCTTCTGGAGAATGTTTGCTAATATCAAAAGAGAGAAGGATTTTGGGTGAGAAAATAAGGGCATCAAAATCTATAGAGAAAAGAGGATGTGTTTCGGATTGGAGTATAGGGGCTTCAAGGCTGCTGAATTTTAAATAACTTTTAACCAAGCAAGGTAGATCCTTATGTGTCCAGTAGCCAGATGAGGAAGTGAATCTAGATAGAGAAGCAAGTGTTTTGAAAAGAGGGTGGTCTAAAAATTGCACAACGTTGCAGAAAAATCTGTCAGATAGATATTGGCGGCGAAGACTAAGGGGAGGGTCCAAACACTCTACCTGCAAAGCATTTACAGGAGAGGACTTCATGGCTCCGAGTATAATACGCAAACATTTATATTGGACCTTATCTAATTTTTTGAGAGCCAATTTACTACATGGTTCCAGAAGAAACGAACCATAATCAAAATGGCTACGTATGATTGCGTTGTACACTAATTTAAGGGAGTAGGGGTGAGCACCCCACCATACACCTGCCAAACAACGAAGAGTGTTCAAGCCTGATATATATGCGGGACACAAGTGAAAGGCTGCGCTGCTCTAATCACACTGGTTTATTTTATCCGGCTACCTTCATACATATCATCCCTCCACCTATATTTAAGATATACATTCTTAACTAATAATTATACTAACACTGCTATAAATACTTCTTATAATCCACTCGTGGTATGTTTCTCAAGCTCATACCGGAACATGTAGTGGCTCGAGCCGGTTCTGGTTCGGGATTGTCTGGTAGGTCGTTGGTTGCGTCGTGAGCATCCTCGAAGGTGTCGCCCTCGTCAGCCTCACCAGCCCCATCGCGCGGCGGCGACGGCGGCGCGGGCGACTCGCGCGGCCGCGCAGTCTGGTCCTCTGTGATCACGCTCGACGCAGCCGGCGAGGCCTGATCTCTCTCTTCCGTCGACTCGAAGAATCCCGCAAGGCTGTCGTTCTCGTTTCCCTCTCGAAGACCTGATGCCACCAATTGTCTGTCTACTTCCTTCTGAAGGTCCCTTTATGACTTGGTTCTTATGCCTTTTTAGTTCTATACCGGTATTTTGATCTTGAAGTACCAGCATTACTTTTCCAACAGTGTTTACTATCTTGGCTTGAGACCAAGAAAATTTATTTTTACATTGATATTTCTTATACATAACTATATCCCCTATGCTTAAGTTTTTTCTGTTTTGGCCGCCATAATATTCAGTTTGCGAGCACTGTTTGAAATGAACAGAATCGAGAAGGTCAGGATGTGGCGATGGCGCAGGACACGGGTTAATTAAATCTATACGTGATCTTAACTGCCTACCAAATACTAATTGTGCTGGTGATTTACCTGTTGTTGTATTGATGGAGCTCCTGTAATCGAAAAGATACCTTTGTAATTTTACGTGAATTTCGTCTCTATTTCGACATGCAATCAAAGCCGCCTTAATGCCTTTTTTTAGTATTTTTACAAAGATTTCAGCTTGACCATTACTCATTGGATGATAAACAGCTGATGTTTTGTGTTCTATTCCATTTAATTTACAGAATTCATTAAATTGTTGTGAACAAAACGACGTGCCATTGTCACTCACAATAGTAGCTGGGACGCCGAAAGTGGAAAAAAAATCACACAGCTTCCTTATCACCGCTTGTGACGTAATGTTGTTTTGCATGGCAATACATTCCACCCACTTCGTGTAGGCATCAACAATCACTAAATACATTTCGTTATTTATCGGGCCCAAGAAGTCGAGATGAAGCCTATGAAACGGGTGGGTAGGAAATTTCCACGGCGACATAGGAACCCGCGGTGGTGATGGCCGCAGTGATAGACAAACGGCACAATTGCTTATCATTTTTTCTATTTCACTGTCTAGCCCAGGAAACCAAAACTTTGATCTCGCTAGTGCTTTAGTTTTTACAATACCAAGGTGTGAGTAATGTATTTCCGATAGCACTTTTTTTCGAAGAGTCATGGGAATAACAACCTTATGGCCGCGCATTAAGCAACCTTTTTCTTCAGCCAATTGTAATCTACACTGAAAATAAGGTTGTAAATTATCCTCCACTTTTCGCGGCCAGCCGTGTTGCACACATAACAACACTTTACTTAAAACTAAGTCACTTTTAGTATCCTGCCTTAACTCTTCGACCGTGACGGGTAAAGTACCTTCAGTTACAAAGTTTATGTAGCTGGCATTGTCCTGTGTGCAAGCGAACCCGAGCTCGCGAGCTCGGGACCCGGCCGCCGTCGCCGTCAGCTGACTGGGGGCGGCTGCGCTCGCGCGGGATAAGTAGTCCGCGCTGTTATCTTTGCTGCGGACATACTCCACGACATAATTGTATGCCGATAGATATATAGCATATCTTTGAAGTCTATTAGCGGACACTTCAGGTATGCCCCTATGATGGCCAAAAATGGACACTAAAGGTTTGTGGTCCGTTTTTAAAATGAACGGCTCTGATCTAGCGTACAAATATTGATGGTACTTCCTAACACCGAAAATTATGGCTGTTGCCTCTTTCTGAATTTGAGAGTACTTTTTTTCAGCTGAAGTTAGAGTCCGTGACGCATAAGATACAGGTTTTTCGATACCGTCAGTTCCAATTTGAGACAATATTGCTCCTAGCCCTGTAGGCGAAGCGTCTACCGTTAGAATTATTGTAGCCTTAGGGTCAAAATGGGATAGCACATTATCCGAAGCCAAGCTTATTTTTATATTTTCAAACGCCTTGTTGTGTTCTTCGGACCAAACCCATTTAGTGCCTTTTTTTAACAATTCGTATAACGGTGCCAACAGAGCCGATGCCCTTGGTACGAAACTACGATAGTAGTTAACCAAGCCAAGAAAGGACTGCAATTGCTTAACCTCTTTTGGTGTTGGCGCCTCCAAAATGGCTTTTACTTTGTCATTCGATTTTCTTATGCCCTGTTTGTTAATAACATGACCCGGGTACGTCACTTCGTCCTGGAAAAACTCACATTTATCAACTCTAAGGGTGAGGCCTGCGTCCCTAAATATGTCTAGAACTAACTGTAATCGGCTTAAATGCTCGGCTTTTGTTTTCCCGGTTACGAGGACATCGTCTAGGAAACAAATCACCCCCTCAATGTGACCTAGCAGGCCTTCCATTGCTTTTTGGAAGATCGCGGGGGCCGAAGACAGTCCGAATACTAGTCGTTTATTTTGTTACACATTCTGCTCAAATGACCCTTATTATTGCACTTTTTGCATTTATAGTTGGCGAAACGACACTTATTCGTTTTGTGGTTATTACGACCACACACTAAGCACTTTTCACCGGTAGACGCCTTGACTATCTTAAACACCGCCTCCCCGCTGCCGGACGGCGCCGCGGCTGCCGCACCCTGGCGCGCGCACCGCACGCTCTCCGCTAGGTCCACCGCCTTCGCTAGCGAAAGATCCTTTATGTCCAAGCTGAAGAGTTTGTCCCGTTCGGCACCATGGAGCATACCCATCACGAACTTATCGAGCAATGAGTCTTCTAGGTTTTGTTATGGAGCTGCCCTTATTTGCATTGTACGTGTTAGTTGCTAAGATTTATCCAATATAGCTTCAGTTCTACTGCAAACGTTGTTTGAGTGAGTCCTCCTTAGGATAGATCCTTATATGGCGACCCTGCCAGGCGCCGCGCCTCGCGACGCGTCGTTCTTGTGACGGAGTGAGAGATCAAATAAAAAAAAAATCATGGACAAACTGTAATATGTTGAAGAAAAATGGGGAAGCCACAATCAAAAGAAGAGATTGTGATAGCACAAAATGCTGCTGAGGGCTCTAACGCATCCTCTATAGAAGAAATTAAGATGCACCTGAGCACCACAAATATAATTCTTGGTGCACTAATCTTCATGTTTCTGCTCGCCGGATGTTTCTTTCTACTGAAGAGGTACAAAAGCTGCCACACGCAATTGATAAGAAGAGAGCTGAACAGCGGTTATCTGCGCCGGTCGGTATACCGTCGTGATAGGGAACGCAGAGACAATGGATCGGAGCAAGTTTAATGGTCTAAAAACAAGAAGAAAAACTCGAAAGTGAGAATTAAGTGCCTTGAAGAAATAAGAGTACCAATCAGTGATAGAGTTATAAAATTAAAATCGTTTTTCGGTGCATCGGGACCGCGCGAATATGATACGCGATGACATATTTGGAAGGCCGCGGCATTCCATTGCCTATATAGGTACACAGCTAAGTTAACATGGACTGAAGGTACAACAATAATCTAATTTTATTTTTAAGTCTTCTAGTACCCTAACTAGTAAGTAAATAAATATTATGTTTGGTAACATTTTGCCATGGCAAATAGGCTTAAATATATTTTAGATGTGTTAAAGTCATTGAGAGAAAATCTTGTAAAACTCAATAAAAGTAGGAGAACGCCAGAGATTTTAAAACCAAGATATGATGAGGCTTCTCAGGCATACGCAGAGTATATTAAGTGTTCAGAATTAATAGATGATCAAATAAGTAAAAGTGAAATAAAAGGGTCCGACGTAGTCGAGATCAAAGAAATTTGTGTTAGAATAAATACGATCTATACACAGATCCAGGAATTTTGTTCAGTGGAGACGGCTTCAGATCAAAGCCTAGAAATGGAGAAATTTGACTTAAAAACGGCAGTGGCCTTGTTGCCAGTCATAGACAGTAGCGAAAAATCTGTTTTACAGCTGATTTCAGCTATCGAAATGTATGCATCCTTATTGCAAAATGATGGTAAGCTGACGTTGATCAATTTCGTGCTGAAAACACGTCTTTCAGAAAGCGCGAAAATTAGGCTATCTCCCAGCTACGAGTCGGTTTCGAGTCTAGTAGAGGACATGAAAAAAAATTTACTCGTGCAAAAGTCTTTCACAGCTATTCAGCAGAGGTTGCTCCGTGCGACACAAAACCAGAAAACCATAGAGGATTATGGAAAGGAAATTGAAAAACTTTTTGTTGATTTGACTATTTCACAAGCCGAAGGAGATACAGCGAAATTCGAAATTTTAAAGCCCATAAACGAAAAGCAAGCTATAAAAAGATTCTCGGACGGGTTGCGAAATGGTCACCTTAGCACAATAATTTCAGCCAGAAATTACAAGTCCTTAAAAGAAGCAATTCGTGGAGCGAAGGACGAGGAGATGTCAGGACCACCAGAAGGTCTGATAATGCGTTACGAACACGGTACTCGTAACAGACAGAATTACCCAGGTTTTCAGCGGGGTTTTCAGTTTCAGCGCGGACAGCAAAGGGAGTATTTCCGCGGACGAGGCGGACAGCACATTAATCGCGGGGGTCCAGCGTATCAGCAGTGGCGAGGACACCCTACCAATCGCGGACGAGGTCAAGGGTATTTTCCCAGGAGCTACAACCGAGGCGGAAGGGGTAAGTTCTTCCCTAGCAACAGTCGAGGTCATCAGGTACATTATGCCGAACATTCGTCGGAAGAAAATGGGCCAGAGGTAGGTGAAAACACCAACAACCAGTTTTTTCGTGCCTCATTCTAGCCTTTGTGCCTATAATAATTACAACAGTGTAGATTTGGACACCCACGAACAGAGATATAATTGGCTTGTTGATACAGGCGCGTCACTGTGCGCCATAAAGTACGAGAAATTGAGCCGCATTCCAATCCATTTTGGTAAGGTAAGAATAAATGGAGTGTGCGGAGAACTTTGTTCCGAAGGTTTTGTTTATCTAACCCTTACCTTTGAGGGAAAAGAATTTGTACACAAGTTTCACGTGTTTAAAAATTTGTGTTGTAGAAGTGATGGAATTATAGGACAAGACTTTATGAGAAAATACAAGGGCATCATAGACTATGAGTTAAATACTTTTTCCTTAAAAACTGATAATGAAAGAATTTTCTTGCCGTTGCGAATGGGTAACATAGACTACAATAGTTACATTACAGTACCACCACGATCAGAATCTATACATTTCGTGTCAACTCACTTGAAGGGAGACACCGTGATTTATCCAAGTCAACTGAGTGAAGGAGTATTTATGGCAGGACTTGTAGTGAGTCCAACAGATGGGAGAGTTCCTTTAAAAATTTTAAACACAAGGGACTGCGAAATCAAACTGAGTTATTTCACGTTTCAAGTATGTTCATTAGCAGAGTATGAATTGGTTAAATTTGAAAGAACAGAGAATAATGCAGAACGTGTGAAGAGAATGTTTGCGGAACTAAATTTGAAAGGGTTGAATAATGAGGAACAATTGGAAATAGAAAAGATATGTGCGAAATTTTCAGATATTTTTCAACTAGACGGTGACAAATTAACTACCACAAATATTTTCGAACAAAAAATACAGCTAAAACCCAACAATGATCCGGTTTACACAAAACAATATCGATTACCTAAATTTCATACAACCGAAATAAAGAAACAGTTACAAAAAATGATAGAGAACGATGTGATAGAGGAAACAAAGAGCGCATGGTCAAGCCCTATTCTATTAGTACCTAAAAAGTCGGAATCCGGAAACAAAAAGTTCAGACTTGTGATAGATTATCGTAAATTAAATGAAAAAATTGTTGATGACCGATTCCCTTTACCAAACATTCTGGATATTTTGGATGCACTATCAGGTTCAGTTTATTTCACCCATTTAGACTTATTTTCAGGGTATTATCAGGTACAATTAGAAGAAGAAAGCAGAAAATGTACGGCATTTACTTTTGACAAGCAATATCAAATGAAACGTATGCCGATGGGGTTGAAAATAAGTCCCAGTGCTTTTTCTCGAGTTATGACAGTGGCGTTATCTGGCTTAAATTACGAAAAATGTTTAGTCTATTTGGACGACTTAATTGTATTTGGAAGAAATTTAACTATGCACAATAAAAATTTAATTGACGTATTTTACAGACTGAGGGAGGTAAATTTAAGACTTAATCCACAGAAATGTGAGTTTTTAAAGAAAGAGATTGCACACCTAGGGCATGTTGTAACATCAGATGGAGTCAGGCCAGATCCAGGGAAAGTCAAAGCACTCACCAATTACCCAGTACCCAAATCAATAGATGAAGTAAAACGTTTTGTGGCTTTCAGTAATTACTATCGGCGTTTCATTCCAAATTTTGAGAGAATGAAAATAGTGAAAAGTGATGAGAAAAAATGCTTATTTTCATACGATCCAGAGAAGTGTATAATTTATACCTGCCCACAATCTCGATCATGTATGACGCGAGACGCCTACGTGAGGGAATTTGAGCAGTTCTGTGAAAGTAAAAACGTAAAAGAAATTTATATAATGAAAAAAGTAGAGAATGATAAATATATAAAATGGCTAGCCAACGATGAAAGTAAAAATAATAATAAAAGTAAACGGTCCGGGCCGCGAATTTATATTATAAAAGAGAAGCAACGTATTACTTCAAATGAAGATAAATTAGTAGTGTTGAATGATTTTCATATATTACCTACAGCAGGTCATGCAGGTATACGACGAATGATTAGTAATATACGTAAGTATTATACGTGGCCAACAATTGAACAAGACGTCAAGAAGTATGTTTCAAAATGTGCAAAGTGTCAGACACAGAAACATTCGATACCGCACAAAGAGCCAATGGTTGTCACAACTACGGCAACATCGGCATTTGATAAAATATATTTAGATATAGTGGGGCCCTTAGTTAAGGATTATTTTAATAAAGTATACATTTTAACTATACAATGCGAGCTAACAAAGTTTGTAGAAGCATATGCATTAGATAGTAAAGACGCTACTACAGTGGCGAAGGGTTTTGTTCTTAGGTACGGTATCCCCAAGGAAATCGCAACTGATCGAGGCACTGAATTTTTAAATTCAGTTTTGAAAGAAGTGTGTAAGTTATTGAATATATCGCAATTGACATCGACAGCTTACCATCATGAAACAATAGGATCTTTAGAAAATTCACATAAGACTTTAAACGCTTTCCTGAGAATTCAAACGAATAATGAGCTCAAGGTGTGGAGCACATGGGTGCCATACTGGTGTTTTAGTTATAATACAACTGTGCATACGTCAACAAAATTTACACCATACGAACTTGTATTTGGAAAAATATGTAATATTCCATCTAATTTAGTGAAACAGGCAGAACCACTATATGATTGTGAAAATTATCCTTTGTTAGTAAAGTACAGAATACAAAAAGCTCAGGAACAGGCTAGGCAAAATTTAATACAGTCAAAAATTGTGAGAACAGAAAACGCAAATCAGAAAAGTAAAAGTGTAACCTATAAACCACATGACTATATTTTAGTGAAAAATGAAATGGGAAATAAATTCCAAAATGTGTATAATGGACCGTATATGGTAGTGGAAGACATCTCGCCTAATGTAAAAATAATTAAAGATGGAAAGGTCGACATCGTACATAAGAATAGAACAAAGATGTTTATAAAATAACCAATTATGTTTTAATTTTAATACAGAACATTAGTTTAAGAAAAAAAAATAGGAAAAATTAATGTAAAAACAGAAAAAAAAAACAAAAATTAACATATGTAACCAATGTAATCAGTTAGTCAATATGAGTAGGATGTTATTGGGCATTCTGGACCAGCTTCCATTCGTTTGAGCTCACGACGCACCGCGCCGGTTGGCGCGGCTTGTCGTTCACTCAAACTCATTACATCTGTTCCAGAATACCCAATAATATTGATTGATTCTGAATTTTACTTGCGGCAGGAAATGAAATGATGTTAGTAACACAGATAAATACTGAAGTTTAATCGTGATGATCGCATTTCAGTAATGAGGACATCACTGGTAACATATTTCTCCAAAAATGAAATTTGTTAAACAACCTACATCACTAAATCTTGAGAATATTGATGTAGGATCTGAAAAAAATACATATCGTCACGGAAAGCTTTTACCAAACACCATCCGTTGTATAGTTTGCGGACCGTCTAACTGCGGAAAAACAAACTTAGTCCTTGGGTTACTTTTACATCCTAATGGTTTACATTTCCGTAACGTGTACGTTTATTCGAAAACGTTGTATCAACCAAAATACATATTTTTAGAGAAGGTAATGAATCTCGTTCCAGGAATACGTTATTATAAATATCGCGATAACAAAGAAGTCTTAAATCCAAGCTTAGCGTCTCAAAATTCTGTCATTATTTTCGACGATGTTGCCTGTGAAAATCAAAATAACATTCGTGATTACTTTGCCATGGGTAGACATAAAAATATAGACTGTTTTTATTTGAACCAAACTTATAGCAAAGTCCCAAAACAACTGGTTCGCGACAATGCAAATCTACTCATCATATTCAAACAGGATGATATTAACTTACGTCATATTTATGATGAACATGTGAACACTGATATGCCTTGGCATCAATTTCGCGAACTTTGTTCACAAGTTTGGAAAGATACATTTAGCTATTTAGTGATTAATAAAGACTGTCAAAGAAATAACGGATGCTACAGAATGAAATTCGACACCTTTATTACTTTCGACGAGTGAGATACATAAATGCCGTTTTTTTTAAATCAGAAGCCACTTTCTTATCTTCTTTATATGCGAGTAGTTGTAAAATAAGAAAAAATGTGTGATGAAAAATCAATTAAACAACAAATAATTAAGTCTGCTGAGGCTGTTAAAAAGAAGGTTCAAAACATGAAAAATACTAAAATGGATTCTGAGTTGGCATTAGAAACTATGTTCAAACCAGTAACAGATCCACTTAAACAGCTAACGAGAACCCCGTATCAAGAACAGTTAAGTAATGAAGATGTTGATTCGCTTGAACATTTAGCACGACAGTCTACACCTACGAAGAAACGAAAATTTTCTGAAATTAGCTCTTCAAGGGAATCACTCCAAGAGGTATCGAATGCTAGTAACAGCGATGATAACATAAGTGACTCTGAACTGAATCAAAGTCTTAGAAATAACATGAGTGACATATTTTTTGAAACAAATTCGGATGGTGCTTCAACACCAAATGCAAAGTCTTTATCGTCATGGTCTTTATCATCAGAAGTATTCAAAGATGTACCTTATGGAATTAGATTGGAAAATGGAAAACCTATGATAGGATCAGCACCGCTCTCCATAACTAATGATGCATTTGAAATAGCAGGTCATTCGTATGTCAAAACTAATGGACTCAGTGAATTACTTTACAAAAAAAATCCTGATCTAAACATTATCACTGAAGATGATAAAAGGAATTATAAATTTATACTAATAAGCACAAACGCTCATCGACGTAAATATGATCCCAATCAACCAATCAATAGCAACAGAGGATTTAAGTATTTACAAATTGTAAAACCCTTATTATGTTCCGCCAATGTTTCCAAAGGAAAGGGTTTATCATTGCTTAAAAAAGTTGATAACAAAGTAGATTACATTTTTTGGAATGATCCAAACGAATTAGTTGAAACATTGAAATTATTAATAGCTTCGAAAGATGCCGGTAATACTGGCTTAGATGATGAAATTGTATCAGTTTTAACAGAACTGAAAAAACGTGGTGTGATATAAAATGAATAAATACTTATGTAATCTATATTTTATTTTATTTCTACTCTAACCTTCACACTATTTACAAGATGAATATAGATAAATTTTGACATCATGTTCATAAAAGACTGCGTGTGTCAGATCCATTAAATTTGGTTCCTATAAACACAGGGCTAAGTAAAAATGAGTCAGGAGTTTACGACTTAAAACAATGTATATTGAGAGGATTACCGTTAGCTGTAGCAGCAGATGAAGCTGTTAGCAAGGAGTATGTAGAAAAAAACAATAAATTATATTGTAAAAAACAAGATTTCATTAATGAACTTAAAAGTATAAAAACTCAAATACAACTGCTACAGAAACAGTTAGATGAGAAGTGTTCAAAGGTAGAAGCGAGTAATATTATTAAAGATCATATAGTAGCACTCAGAGACTCATCGAAACCAGCATGAGCAAACAATCTGTTGTAAATGAAATCCATAAAGCAGCTAGAAGAAATTTCCCACGTCGTTCTGTTATTTTAAAAGGGATTGATGATTTATGGCAAGCCGATTTGATTGATATGCAAAACTATCAGAAGGTTAACAAAGGATTCAAATTTATTTTAGTAGTCATCGATGCTTTTTCTAAATACGCATGGATCGCTCCATTAAAGAATAAAACAAAAACTGAGGTGTCTCTAGCGTTTGATAAGGTTTTACAAGAAGGCCGATCACCTGCTAATTTACAAACCGACAAGGGTACCGAATTTCACAATGACGTTTTTCAGAAGCTTACGAACCGATGGAAAATAAATCATTATTCAACTTATTCAACAAAAAAAGCGTCTATAGTAGAAAGATTAATAAGAACTTTGAAGAGCAAGTTGTTTAAACATTTTAGCTTGTTTGGAAATTATAAGTGGATTGGAGAACCTTTATGTGATATAGTTAAGAGCTATAATAATACTATGCATCGCACTACAAAACATATGCCGTCTGAAATAAACAAGTTAAATGAATCACTCGTTGCATGTAATATAAACAAATCACAACCTTCCTTACCTGCAAAGAAAATTAAATTTCGTGTTGGAGACTTTGTCCGTATCAGCAAGCACAAAGGAGATTTTCAAAAAGGATATACACCAAACTGGTCTACCGAATTATTCACTGTTGTAAAAGTAATAAAATCTATACCCACAACATATTACATACGAGATCAACATTGTATACCAATAAAAGGTTGTTTTTACGAACACGAACTGCAAAAAACTAGCTGTCCCAATATTTATTTAGTTGAGAAGGTAATTAAAAAAAAGGGAAACAAATATCTTGTTAAATGGCTCGGCTTAGGTCAAGAGGAAAATAGTTGGATTAATAAAAGTGCTATAATAAAGCATTGAAGTATATTACTACAGATTAGTTAACTTATTTTTCATTACATCGTTAGTTATGAAAGGGAAAGGACTTCTCAATACTTTAATCAATAATTTACCAATAGAGTTACACTTACCAGGCTACAACTACTGCGGTCCAGGTACTCGATTACAAGAACGTTTGCAAAGAGGCGATAAAGGCATAAACCCTTTGGACAGCGCTTGTATGCTGCACGACATAGCTTATTCAAAGTATTCAAGTTTAGAAGATCGGCATAAGGCTGACTTAGAGCTAAGAAAGATGGCAAAGCAACGATTAAAATCAGAAGATGCTAGCAGAGGTGAAAAAGTTGCATCATGGTTGGTGAATAAAGTAATGAAAGCAAAAATTAAATCGGGTGCTGGAATTAAATCATTCAAAACTTCTATGGCTAAATTAAAATCGCATCTGAAAAAAAAGAAACCTAAAAATATTCAAGATGCTATTCAGTTTGCATACTTAGCAGCAAAAAAAATATTTCATAAGAAAAATAATATGAAGCTGCCAAGAATTATTCCCATCCCTAAAACTGGAGGAATACTTCCACTCATTCCTATTTTTGCTGGTCTATCAGCATTGGGTTCTTTAGCTGGAGGTATTGGTGGAATAGCAAAAGCAGTTAATGATTACAAGTCAGCCCAAAAAAATCTTTCTGAATCCGTGCGTCACAATAAAATGATGGAATCGATCTCCTTAGGCAAAGGTTTATACATCAAACCATACAAGACAGGTAAGGGATTGTGCGTACATTCTTCAAAAAACTAGTTAAAAGGTTACCCAGACGAGCACTGAGTAATATAGATTTAATATATTATACTCGGGACATCCCATACTTTCGAGGTGTCTATATGAGAGACACTTTACCAAGCAAATCAAATAACATCGAGTGCGCTATCCTGAATCTAGATAATTCAATAAATCCGGGAACTCACTGGGTAGCCTACATTAAGATAAATAATTACAGCGTGTACTTTGATAGTTATGGTTTAAAACCACCTGTAGAATTAATCAAGTACTTAACAAAAAACACTAACGTTTATTATAGTTATATGAACTATCAACAAAACAACACCTATAATTGCGGTCATTTATGCATAAAATTTTTAAAAACATTCTGGTTGAAACATTTATATTAAGAAATCATAAACTATTCTCACCATTATTACGATGTCATTCACGCTATCAATAACCGGTTGTAAACCAGCTTTGTCAACATTTTATTCGCCGGCTCTGCAGCTTGATGGTGAATATGAATGTGGGCTGATCTTTTTTTCGACGTTTAATTCGATTCCTAACATAGAATGCTACAACAACAAATTTCATTATGGCGACAACGAAATGATTGAAATACCCGAAGGATCATACGAGCTATTAGATATAAATGACTTTTTAAAAACAAATTTAGTAGACTGTACGTTTAATTTGATATGTAACAATAACACTTTGAGCACAAAAATAATTTGTTCAAAAGATATTCATTTTGAGAAATCCGGTTCAATCGGAAGGATATTGGGTTTTGGAAATCAGACTCTTAAAGCTAATATATTACATGAGTCTCTCTTCCCTGTAAACATTCTACCAACAACCATCGTTCGAATAGAATGTGATATCGTGAGCGGATCGTACATAAATGGGAAGCCTAGCCATATAATTTACGAATTTGCACCTAATGTACCGCCAGGGTACAGGATTATAGAAATCCCAAAAAATTTGATATATTTCCCAGTAAATCAAAATACAGTTAGCGAGATTAATATAAGGATTTTGGATGCAAATAACAACCTTATAAATCTACGACAAGAAGAACTACAGTTATATTTACACCTAAGACGAAAATGATAGATTTCATAAATAAAACATTGGTACCCGAAACCAAAGATCTCAGTACAACACATCCACCGCAACAGAAACCACCTGCTAAAAAGAAAAAACTGACTAAGGAAAATAAACAATTTCTCAGATACTTAAAAGTCATAAAATGAATATCTTAAATATCTTGGATTCTTTCGCCTACGACAACAGCATTGAAAGCTACCAAATCCATTCGTATAAGCCCTACATTAATAGTTTTAACAAAAACGATGAAATACGCATTCCCATCAATCAACAAGACTTATACGTCTTACCGTCACAGAGTACACTATACATCGAAGGTTCTATCACAGTGCACCGTCCAAATGGCGATAAAAAAGAGAGAGTGAGTAATATTGAGTTGGTGAATAATGCAGCGCTTTTTCTTTTCCAAGACATTCGATATGAACTAAATGGCGTAGAAATTGATAGGATAAAAAATGCTGGGATCACAACTACTATTAAATCATTGCTCTCGATGAATGAAAATGAATCAAAAATGTCACGGCTATGGGGGTGGGACATTGATGGAATAAAAAATACTACTGGTAATTTTTCCGCCTGTATCCCATTGAATAAAGTTTTAGGTTTCGCTGAAGATTATAATAAAATAATAATGAACTGTAAACATGAGCTGGTTCTTTTGCGTAGTAATACAAACCTTAATTCTATTAAATTAACCACTAATGAAGTGTTAGATGACATAACCATTAACAAAATTGTATGGAGAGTACCGCATATAAAAGTATCTGATCGTGAAAGAGTTAACTTGCTGAGATGTTTGGAGAAAGATAGACCTATCAGTTTAGCATTTAGGAATTGGGATCTCTATGAATACCCTCTTTTACCACAGACTACAAAACATACTTGGTCTATAAAAACCACATCTCAATTAGAGAAACCACGTTATGTGATTATTGGTTTACAAACTAATCGGAAAAGTTTAGGTATGAAAGACATGTCTCACTTTGATCATTGTTATGTACGTGATGTCAAGGTTTTTTTAAATTCAACTTACTTTCCATATGAAAGTCTCAATATTAAGTTTACTGAAGAAAGGTATATGATATTATATGAGCAGTACGCTAGATTCCAACAGTCTTACTATGGACGTCGGTGTGAGCCGTTGTTAAATCTGAAGGATTTCAAAGATAAAGCACCATTATTTGTAATAGATTGCTGCAGGCAAAATGAGACCCTGAAGACAGGTCCCATTGATGTTAGAGTAGAAATAGAGAGTGATTTAGAAATACCAGATCAAACTTCTGCTTACTGCCTCATACTAAACGATTGTGTAATCGAATATAAACCACTTTCTAACATCGTTAAAAAAATAACATGAATTCTGAACATATTTTTGTAGATTTACAAGGATTTAGAGATTATAAAAATAATTTTATTATTAAAGAGTTTGCTCTCGCTACTAAAGAATTTACTATGGTCTACTTGGTAAAACCTCCTTATCCATTTTCTACTTTATCAGATAGCGAAAAAAAGCAAGTTGTTTGGTTGGAAAAGAATAGAGGAATTTATTGGCGTGAAGGTTTTATTGACTACCGCGAATTTCATAGGTTAATTTATAGTTTATTGAGGAATAAGAAAATTTTTGTAAAAGGTTTAGAAAAAATCATGTGGGTAAATAAACTTTGTGGTGATTGTTGTGTTATTAATATCGAGGAAAATCAATGTCCTAATATAAAATACCTGCATGATAAATATAGTGTATGCAATTTTACGTGTTTTTCTCACCACAAACAATGTGCGTTGAAAAATGTACTATGTGTCAAGAAATGGTTTTATGAAAATAATGTTATAGAATTTATTTAGAATAAGCAAGTATTTATGTAACTTTTTTATTGAAAGTAAGAAATAAATGTAAATGTATTTAAAAAAGAAAACATGTTTTATTTAATTAATTTTTAATTTAAAACGAAATTAATAACTATTGCACATATTTTTAGAAATGTTCTTAACTACGTTTTCCACCATGTCCATTATTTCGTCTACAGGATCTATCACAACATATTGGGCACTTAACACCGCACTTTCACTGTTTGTGTCCTTACACTCATTTAAGTCGAATACTTCTATTTTTATCAACCGATTTCCTCTTCTTGCCGCCTTGCTAACCACATATGATGTAGACGTGGAGTCCTTTGCAACCCGTTTCCTTGAAGTCTTACTTTTCCGCTTCCCCACGTCTGATGGAGCCGGGTTTCGTATTTCTTCGACATCACTATCGAACCCACTCAAAATATTTTGCGCGTAGTAGTAAGGGTCAGTCGGATCAGTCTCGCCTAAAATCTGAAAAAAACAAAAAAAAAAATTATTAAAAATATTCAAACCTATTTCAAACTGTGTAATATAAATTGGATGGAAAAAAATAATGCTTACCGAAATCGACATGTTTTCACGTCTGCTGATCTTCTAGTTGGCTCGAACGATGCAGTAACAATAAATTACTGAACCACCAAATATAAAATGGATTTGTAGATGAGTGTAACTTACCTATTCATACGTTTCGATCGCTCTAGAAAATTAATCCTGTCTCTTTTAATACATATAAGAGTGAGCGAGCTCGAATTCGTAGTCAGCATTATCAATATCGAATGTGTTTGAATCAAGTATGTCATTGCTGACTAAGTAAATAGTAGTCATTGAACCCTTGCGCGCTATGCAACATCGATGCGCCTCCCTTGCTGTTTGCAACATCGCTAACACCTTGACTTGACCTACTTTTGACTGTCTCGTCGGTCTAGTGATGATAGCGTTTGATTACTATTGCAGAGGTCGTGGGCTCGATTCCCACAGGGAGCTGTCATACTTTCAGTAGACACGAAATCAAAACTTCATTGAATATAGTTTAGCTCTCCTCATCCCACCGCGCTCAAGACTATGTCTATAGCAAAAATTTCTGAGATATGTAGGAACTAACAATACTTACATATTCTTTTGTTTTTGTAACATTAGGTAACAATGTTAGGTCATGGAAATAAAAGAAGCTGGTAGTATAACCCAATTTATTCACCCAAAACTATACTTATTAGCTTATAGTACATAACACTTTTATAACTAAGTACCTATCTATTTTAATTCATTACATTATTAGTTCACTTAAATAAATACGCTATTCTTAACATACCTAAAGAGCTTTAGCTTTAACTTGAAGAGCATAAGAACGAAAACATAATATTAAGCTTATTCCACACTAGCTCTATCGCGGCGGTTACCGCAGCCGCAATCCATACACATAGCATCTAAGACTGAAACAGATCTATGAAATACATCATATCACGATATTTTGATTACATATTTTTAAATTTTATCCCATGGTCAATTTTACTATCTTATTTTCATAATATTGAGGTATGGCCCCACGCTTTAGTTGAGATTTGATCCCGATGAATCAAACGTTTATCATCATTTCTCGATAGAGCTATTTTGTTGACACTTTGCGTAAATATTTCATGTTTTATCGATTTAAACAAGATATTTCTCTTGCGCAGCACATTACCTTCAAACAAGGTCTGCTCATAATTACTAAAGTTAAGACCGCGAATAACGCTCATTTTTACTCCTTTGGCCTTTTTGACAGTTTTTTCTAAAGTTTTGAAACAGTACAGTTTTGATCGTAATCCTACAAATTCTGTAATAATTTCACCACCCATTTCATCCTTAAATAGCCCAGGAATCTTTTTGTTTTTTAATGGAATTTGATGTATATTATTACTATCGTAATTACTCGTATCAAAGTAAGGTAGTAAACGGTATTTCAAATCTAGGAAGAAGTCCTCTGTGGACAAATGATAGATGAAGCTATCCGTATCAGTATAGCACATCTCAACATATTTCCCATACATAGGTTTAATAATTGAATAATGAAAGTCATACATGTGGCTTTTGGATAACTCAAGAACAGTAAACCCAATGTAGATAGGTTTATCTAAAACCACACGTTCTGGTTTCATTTGGATGGCAACCAAATTTTCGGAAAAAACTGAAGCACTGTGAAAGTTTGGACGGGCTATCAATTTTTCTGCCGATGTGCATTTTTTCGTTTTGTTTTGACTATCGCTCCATTGATTTACCAAATAGACGTTTACTCTGTGTTCAGTATTTTCTATAGTCTTTCCAAATATGCTGTTGTTCAAGAGTTTGAAAAAGTCTTGTTCGAAAGTTGATTGGGCTTGTTGCCTCAGTTTTGTATTAAGTTCAATGTATTGTTTGAGATAAGCACTTTGACGAAAAGTAATGACTCTATGGATTTTTCTTAGTATTAATCCATGTTTCAAGCATGTTTTAAGATGCACATAATGAATAACATATCGATATTTATCGTATAGGTTAGGGATTAATTTCGAACTCTTTCCACCGGGTGGTATGCATCGCTCAGGACAAAATGGGAAATCATTGTGATAGTCGTGTAGGTGTGTGGGATAAATAATATCCACTTCAAGAATATAACCAAAAGATGCATTATCAGGAACTGATGTGATATCAATGGTATTCACTTCAGACTGTTCCAAAAATCTGAAATCTGACAAAGGTAATACTTGAGACATGCTGAAGCCGTATAAATTGTTAGCATCAATATACGTTATGAAGGACTCGGGACGTGATGGGTCGTACTCAGACATGTATTTATTGTTTGCTTTCGCATGTCGCTTGGAACACATACATACACCACCCCGTATTCCATCCTGAATCATCCGAATAATCGCTAAGTCGCTAAGCAATTCTAATCTGACCTTAGTTTTCAAAAGCATCGCATCAAATGATAAGCTGGGTGCTGTGAGGTAGAATGCCGGGTCTAATTGATAATATCGTTTACATGTTTTGCGGAAATGTTCAAAAATATCGGCTAGTAGCAAGACATCTGTTTTAACGTATAGATCAGTGTATTCACCTAAGTTACGAATGGAGAAAGTTGACCATACTGACTTGGCATGTTCATAATCTTGATCAGAAATTTCTTCACCACTGATAGTATTATAAAAAGCAGATTTGGGTGGGAGGGAATTTTCTTCGTAGCATTTCCAATGTGACATATAGTCATATGGATAAACACCTTTGCGAGTGAGTAATTTGAGTTCAGTGTCATTTGCAAAAAATGATTTCAACAACGAGAATTCCTCCACCTTCATTGTTTTCGTGAGTTTTTCTAAACTGGTACCTAAAAATTTAAATGAATCGATAAATCGAAGTTGGATACCTTCATCTTTCGATAATGGTATATACTTCGTGAAAGAAATATAGTTTTCTTTTGTTTTAGGTATTATTCTAATCGGACCAGGCGCCTCGCCTAGTTCTTTGATAAATAAATGGCAATCGTAGCCTGACAAATTGTGGAAAACAACTGGAACAAAATTTGGTAGTTTAAATTGTAAATTACAATGCTTGTGAGCTGCCCCCCGATAGTGACCAGTGATGTGACAGTGGTCTCGAACCTTGTCAAATATTAAAAGATTATCACAAATATGACAGCGGACAGCATTTTCAAAATTTTGTGAATCATTATCCGTGAATATAATTTTAATATTAGCTTTTAAAATAGTGTGTATTTGCTTCATGTCTCGATACAACCATTCTACAAATTTTGATACACAGTCTGATCCCCGATAGCTGACGTAGCGATTATACTTGGCATCCACTGTACAAACAATATAGTAACCAAACGCTGAGGGCACATGTTGTTGTAGCAGGCTAGTGCTCGCAATGTTAGGGTCTGCTTCACACCCCAGATGACGTTGAAGCATAGTCTCAAAATCAGCATAAATGATAAAGGGTATGTTTTGTTTTCGTTCGTAATTCTTAAATTGAAGAACCGACCCTTGGTTAGGAAGAGCTGTAGCAATACCACCACATGCATGAATGACTAGTTCATTAGATGTTTTAAAAAATAACAGACATGATGAGCAAAAATGCAGTTGCTGATGGTGTTTAGATATTTGGCTTCTAACCAGACGGGGAAGGTTTTTGATCAAACAAAAGTGAGAGCCCTCATCATTCTCGAGAAATAGCAGATGAACGATATTTTTCGCAGTGGAAGACTCTGATCTGTATAGTGGACCTACAACAGTTTTTTTGCCTTGTAAGCCATACACAAAAATAGCGATATCTGGATTATTTTTTTCAAACACCGGGATGTCAGAAAAAGTTACTGGATATGATAAGCCTTGAGTGTTAAAAATATCGCGAAAATCGGGATAAGACGAGACACGATCGGGGTGGCTCTTTGAAGGGAATAGAGCAGCTGTAACACACCAAAGAAAACAATAAGGATCATCATTTTTTATATTCAAACATGCTTTTTTGTTTTTTATAAATTTTGGTAAATCTATAAACGATGACCCACTCAATGGTTGATATTTATTTACATTGATTTCCAAATGAGAGTTACTCAAAAATGTCCAACCGCTATCTCGCTCTTGAAACTCTTCAAGCTTTTTTTTCAATGTATTTATGATTTCTGAAAAAATGGAATTGAAGTTGTGGTTCATGTGTATGGTAATGTTTTTCGTGCCAAACGATTTTAGTTCTTGCAAATCGTTTTTGTACATAAGGAAAAATGAAAAAAGCTCAACATTGACTTTTATGCAAACGTGTTTTTTCAATGAAATATCAATCAGAGATTTTAATTTATTATGGATAGACTCGAAAAAGGTTTCAATTGAGTGCTGACCATCACCGTTAGCCTGTATCTTATAAGTTGCAATACGATTACGGAATGCAGAGGTCAGAACCTCAACATCTTCTGACAAATGATGAGTTGCGACTTTGCTTTTGTGGTCAGTGCTGCGCATATGACCCACCCAACTTTTTGGGTTGACAAGAGTTTTGCAAGTAATGCAATAAGGCATTGTAAATAAAAAGTAGTAAGATTGACCAGGAAACAGATAATTAAAATTTAGGTTTTAGACACAAAAATAAATAGGTAAGTAGCAAAATAATATGTTTATTATAAATTAAAGGAATTTTATTTTATATTTATCTTATCACTAAAAAAACTCGCCTCACTATTATCATACAGTGAATAAACTTGTTTAATAAATTTCTGTAATACGTCCCAGTGCGGTGTGTCCGTATCAGTCTGCAATTTTATTACCATCAACGCTTTTTTCCACCTCTCTTGAACGTTGGTACTTGCAGCATCGGTAGTGTTGTAGACCTTCAATTCTATATAGAATTCTCCTTCCGTCGTTGCTGTCCGACGAACGTGACCATTGGCGACCCGCGTCACTAGACTCGACCCCAGTTGGTGCTGCTCGGGAGTCGCTTTAGCGACCTTCTCTGCGTCTCGCAAAATCCCGAAAAGATCTCCCACCGTCTTTTTCTTTAAGGTGCTTGCAGACCTGTAAAAGTGAACAATATATTTTAAAACATAAGTACCTTCATAAACTTATACCTATATTCCGATTGGGTAGGCTATCTATAGGAGATACACATACATTGAACGAGTATGAAGTGGATGATAGTTTAATATGAAGGGTACATATCTACTTTTGATCTATCCCATATATGTCATTCTTAATAAGCAAATATCCCAAGTGATTCTTAATAAGCATATCTTACATGGAAAACAAAAATACTACGCGAAGCGGGTATCGAACCCACGACTAGTAAGATGCAAAGTAAACAGTCGACAGCATGTTAACCTTTACGAGTACATGCCTGCAATGTAATCAACGATTCAATGACTCAGCGGTGTGCTAGAGTCAAATGACGCGACAACGTAACAACGAATAATATAACGAGACTAATTCTATTCCAGTAAACTTTTCCCTGGATGTAAACATTTACCGTAACGATCAATGTTAAGCCGGGTCCGCTGCGCCATGTTACGCGTGTTACAAAAAATGTAACACGTTATTAAAACAAAAATGGGGAGTGGTATTAACACTTTACGTGTTACGTAACGTAACGTTATATAACAAGTACCTAACGTGTTATACCATGTCCCACTTTTATTATATTTAAGTGTTACGTTTTTTGTAACACGCGTAACATGGTGCAGCGGCCCCGGCTTTAGGCTATAGAAAATAAGGTTTAAGGGTCAAACCTATGGTTTGAATTATTAAGACGAATAAACAACTTTTAGTTATGAAACAAACAAATAAACAGTTGTTATCTCTTTCAATGTTCCAAGATTTTCATCAACAGCTTGATTACATCGAGGGAATCGTCATTTGAAACGATGTGTAAAGTGTACAATCATTTATAATAAACTATAGATGTATTGTATTCTTACCTAACTGTCTCCTCAACGTAGCTCGATGCTTTGCGTTTGGAGCTGGTTGGAGTCTTTTGCTTCTTACTCGACTGCACAGCAATAGGTACACCAGAGAATTCAAACTCGGAGTCAGACCTGAAATAATAATAACATAGTTTTATACCAGTCTTATACATTTAACCTAAACGATTTATACACCGTATTGTAATTACTATACTAGATAAATGTAGTGACTGGAACATATTTTTTAGACATAGTTCGGGACATAGTTTTCATATAGGGACTAATACGGTTTAGTCAGTGGAACACGTAAAAAAAAAAATTAGGATGTAAATAAATATACTTACTAACATTTTGATACCGATGGAGTGACTGGTAGCGAGGAAGTCGTAGATAATTACACCACACGGAGACTGTACTGAACAGCGTTATCACGTTATCGGAAGTGATGAGAATTTTAGATAAATCAGGGTGTTATAGGTTTATATCCTAAATGTGTATGTTGTTTTTTTATTACAAGTACTGTAATGAAGTAAATGCGAAAATCGCCTTTATTTATAGGTGTATGAATATAGGTGATTGTTGATAAAAGTAATACATATTACTTTTTAGTATCGAACACCCAAAATTTTTGCTTTGCCTTCAAAAGTAGGTACTTAACCAAATCATCTTGACCGGTAGCAAGGTCAAGCCTATATATTATTCTCATAATGTCAGCACTATTTAATAGCTCAAGTTAATGTGGCTGGTTGCCATTGCAACATAATGTGACCAATATATCGATTATTGTAGGTAAGATGTTTCGCAATCAGAAGCTTGCAACGGATCCAATAACGTTAACGTAGCAAATTCGTAGGTTTCATACCTAGGTAGGAGTAAATAGTCCTAGATACACATGTTGCAATTTACTTTAGATTTTCTTGATCTTAATCAGATAATGTTCGAATTGGGTGAATATTTCACTATAGCAGAAGAAAATAAACTGTTATTTCCAGTTACCAGAAATCGGATGATGAGCTAAATAGGAAATTATAATTAATTCCTCTAGCTTATCCATAGAAAACATCGTATGATATCGATGAAATTACTATATAAATGTATTTCAGGATAAATAATACTTATCTAGGTATTCTTTATAAAGCATTTGGTAGACTCCACAATATTATGTGAAAGTCAAACATTAGGTATTAATGATACCTACAGCTAAATATTTTGATGCAACGAGTTTTTTCCGTGTGGATCTTAGACTAGAGTATAGCTAGTATAGTCAACCTTTGGTTATCTCTTATGTAGGTGATACATTAAAATATTATGACCCCTCTAAATTCTTTATTTATGGGTTATGTAAAATTTACTGTATTTATTTTACTGTATGTTACAGATAAATTTAGATAGAAAATGAACGAGAACTGATGTTAGAAAACTGTTGAAAAAATATAAAACTATCTGCATAGGTTCAGTTACGTATAATGGGATGAGAATAATATCTTCAAGTTTCAATTAAAAAAAGACAAAATGCTGTCGGTCGTATTTACAAAATCATGATTTCTTAAAATACTTTAACATCAAGTCTTAAAAAAATAATAACATGGAAAATGCTTTATTACCGGAATACCTTTAAGGAATGTTCAAAGGAACCAACTTTTATAAATAAAACTGTACTTTTTGACAACATATTTTTTCTTACACCGTGTATACTTCGTATCAAATTTATAACTCCTGCGTCAACAGCTAAAGGTTGACAATCCCTGCCAGCCACCTATCATATTCGCATTCGCGTTAACTAAAGTGACACGTTAGTAGGAAATAGATTTCCATTAATGAAAGTATACTTTTATGTGTCAGTGATATTATCATTAATTCACGATTTTACTTAAGTATACCCAAGGATTCAAGTAACTGTAGAAGTACATTTTTCCTACTGTGCAATGTTTTGTGTTTTCCGTAGTGAACGATAAACAGGAGACTTCAATCTGATCACTAACATTTTTGTGGGAAAAGTAAGGTATTCTTTGTGCCGACCATAAAATATGCCTAAAATACAAGTATTTCCTGGTTCTGCCAATCACCCAGTATTTGTGTCACATGAAAAGGATCACAAAATTTTGTTGTGTTGGAATCACCTTTTTTACAATGGGAGACGTCAATCTGACCATAAAATACAGTTAAGACGAAAATGTTTTGTGTCACTGTTGCGCAAGAAGGTTCATCACATGAAGTCAATCTGATCACAAAGTAATTTGTGGTGCTGAATCTTTCTAACAGTGGGAGCCGTCAATCTGACCACAAAATATGATTAAGTTGAAATTGTACTTTTATGTTATTGTATGAAGGGCCATCACGGGAAGTCAATCTGATAACAAAATTTGTGGTGTTGTACCTTGTTCATGTGGGAGACGTCAATCTGACTACAAAACAAACTGGGTTGAAAAAGCAAAGTTTTGTGTCACTGTTATGAAAAGTAGACACCAGTGGTGTTAAACTCATTCAGTGGGAGAAGCCAATCTGGTCACAAAACTATGACTGGGTAAATACAAGTATCACTTGGAATATTTCATGTCATTGTCTTAATGAGGAAACCTAACCGATACCGCAAATAATGTGTGCTGTTTTATCTAGTATATTACGAAACTGCACAAAACATAGCTAGTGGGTAAATACAATTCAGTTGAGCTTGGGGATCCTTTATTTAATTCAACTCAGTGACTATGCGGACCTATCTCCACCAAGATGATGGTGAGTTGCATTCACTCAAGCTTCCTAGTGTCATTCGTTTTCATTGATGGAATTTATCATAAACTGTGTAGGTTGCTCGTAAAATTATTGAAACTATAAATTAGAATCACTCGATGTTATTGGGTATTCTGGAATAGCTGTAATGAGTTTGAGAGAGCGACAAGCCGCGCCAACCGGCGCGGTGCGTCGTGAGCTCAAACGAATGGAAGCTGGTCCAGAATGCCCAATAACATCCTACTAATATGATAAGGCGTAACACTAAGTTGATAATTATTTTGAAAAAAAAAAAAATTTAACTAAGTAATTTTTTTTTCCTTTGGGTGGGTGGTGTTATGGAGCTGCCCTTATTTGCATTGTACGTGTTAGTTGCTAAGATTTATCCAATATAGCTTCAGTTCTACTGCAAACGTTGTTTGAGTGAGTCCTCCTTAGGATAGATCCTTATAGTTTCGGAAGTCACAGTAAGCAGCAAGCCCTCTGAGACGCGCCGCCCATTGCGTGTGCGTCTCGCCTGCCGCCTGTACCGCTGCGTAAAACCGATGTCTTTCAGCAAACCCGCACCGCTTTGGAGTGAAATGTTTAGTTAACGATTCCACCAGTACGTCATAGCTAATAGTATTCAACGTTTTCGGAAGTACTAGGTTGCTGGCCAATTTGTACGTATCTTCGCTGAGTGCGCTGAGCAAGATGGCGCGCCTTTTTACGCCCGCTTTGTCTTTTTCATCGTTCAAGTCATTCGCTACGAACCAATGCTGGAATCTGTCTCTGTAGATTATCCAATCTTATTGTTGATGATCGAAATTTAATACAGACCCCACTGACGATGAACTGGAGCCAAACATCTTTTGACTTCCCAAATGCACACGTTTTAGTTCGAATCGCCGCCACTGATATATATGCGGGACACAAGTGAAAGGCTGCGCTGCTCTAATCACACTGGTTTATTTTATCCGGCTACCTTCATACATATCAAAGCCCTTGTCACATTTTTTTATTATATAATTAAGGTGAGGAATGCCTGTCATTTTTGAGTCTAAAATTACTCCCAAAAACTTCACTTCTTTTTCAACTGGTATAGGTTGACCGTTTATTAAAATATTAATGTCGGGAACATTTCTTTTTCTAGAGAAGGCCACTACGCTGCTCTTCTGAACTGAAAGGTGGAGGCCGTGGTTGGAAAGCCAGTCGTCGAGATAAAGCATCGCAGAGTTAAGACGGTCTGAGGCTTCTTCAAAATCTTTCGAAGGGAAATATAAAGCCACATCATCAGCATATTGCAGAATACTACAAAACGAAGTTACCGACTGTTCCAGGTCATATGTGTACAAACTATACAAAAGCGGACTGAGTACTGATCCTTGCGGAAGACCCTTCCAGACCAATCTAGGGGGTAAAAAACCTTCGTAGTCACGTATGAGGATGGTTCTGGACATCAATAAGCTGCATATAAAGTTAACTATCCTCACTGGGATACTCAGCAGTAACAATTTGTTTCTGAGCACTGGAAGTAGAACATTGTCATATGCAGCAGTGATATCGAGGAAGACCCCTACCACAGATTCATTTTTTGAGAAGGCTAATCGGATTTCTGAAGTGAGTATACTTAGACTGTCCATTGTGCTTGAGCCTTTTCTGAAGCCGTACCGGGAACTAGCCAAGAGTCCCCTCTTCTCCACTAGCCATTCGAGTCGATTCTTAATAAGATGTTCCATGACTTTCGCCAGTGTAGAAGAGAGGGCAATGGGACGGTAACTGGAGGGATCGTTAGGTTTTTTACCCGGTTTTAAAATAGGGACCACTATTTGTGTCTTCCAGATTTCTGGGGGGGACCCTAGAATAAAAAAGTTATTAATCAGATCCAAGAAGTATTGTTTTGTAACATTGCTTGACTGTTTTAGGAAGGAATATGGTATTCCATCCACTCCAGGAGAAGAGTCAACAAGCGAATCCAAAGCGCAAGATAACTCAGCGAAAGAAAAAACCTCATCCATCCTGTGCAACCTAATAGTCGAACAAGGATGGGGGAAGCAATCTCTCGCAGGCGCTGTCGGTGGGGCCAATATCTTAGCAAAACCTTCAAGCCATGTGGAAGGATCGTTGGAATCTATATTGGGAATATTCAGAGAACCACGAAATCTTCTGATACCCTTCCAGACTAAGGCTGATGGAGTCCTAGGAGAAAGATTTTCGCAGAAACTAACCCAACCCTGCTTCTTCTTTTCGGCTAAGAGCCTTTTAGTTTCAGCAGCAATTTTTTGGTAGTTCATAAAATTTTGGTCGGTCATAGCTCTGTTATATAATTTCTCTGCTTCCTTTCTTCTTTTAACTGAGTTAGTGCAATCACAGTCCCACCACGGAAGCGAGGACAAGTTTCTTCTGGGAGTCTTTTTTAAAGGGAAACTGGATTTAGCTGATACGTCAAGGGCCTCAACAAAACTGTTGTATGAAGTAAGAGCATTTTCTGAGGAGATAGAGGGAAGTAACATAGTCCTTTGCTCTGTCAGTGAAGAGAACTTGTCCCAGTCGGCGTTAGTGAGATTATACTTGAGAAGGGGTGAGTATGTTCGCACTGGGATACATTTGGAAGGAAAAGAAACTAAAGACGGGAAGTGGTCGCTGCCGTATGTAGAAGGTAAGACTTGCCAAGTTAAGGCAGAAGCCAGAGATGAGGAGCAGAGTGAAAGGTCAACGGCTGAACGTGGATCTTGGTTGGGAAAGACCCTATGAGTAGGAGAGCCGTCGTTCAGTACACATAGGTTGTAGTGATCCATGAGATCCAAAAGATCGTAGGACACAGAGTCATTTTTGTGACAACCCCAAAGGTTATTATGGCAATTAAGATCGCCCATTGTAACTAGGGGACCTGGGATAGATGATAGAATAGAATCAATTTCTTGAATTATAGAAGTAGAGGGGTGAGGGATATAAAGAGATATGAAGGAGGTATCAAGACACCTAACTGCAACTTAGTTAAAATTATCATTGTGGGGAGGAATGTTAAGTTTGGAAAAAGTTATATTTTTTTTAATTAGTAATGCAGCACCTGCATACCCATCATCTCGGTCGTCCCGGAAGCATGCAAAACCTGAAATCCTGAATTGGGATTCCGGCTTAAGCCACATTTCCGAAACAGCCAATATGACGGGTTTATATTTATTAATCAAGTGTATTAAATCAGCTTTTTTATTGTTAATGCTATGACAGTTCCATTGTATTAATTCGATCATTTTTATTATTAAATATTTCAGCGACTTGCGAAAGTTTTTGAGCAACGTTGGGCGGTAATGGGCAATCATCATATTTAAGTAAAATGTTCAGAAGGAGGGACATTAGAATGTCCAGGAGATTTTCATTTTTGGCAGATGAGTCGTCATTATTAAGAGCACACCCATTGCCAAGGGTAGGGGCTGGGGAGCTAGTTATGGAGTGGTGAGCTTGTCTATCATAGCCGCCTACAGCTGCAGGGGCTTTGGGGCTACGTGGGATTTGTACGGTTTTCCTAAATGATGTTGATGATGTTTCATGGAGAGTAGAAGGGGAACCAGAGAGAGGGGAAGAAGATGTTACATATTTGTCTGCCGTTGACACATCCGCAAATGATCTGCGAGTAGGAGGAAACCTAGCTGAGGCCTCCCTGAATGAGATAGCTTCCTGGGACATAATCATCTTTATGTTTTTTTGGCGTGCCTGTTCAGGACATTTATCATCTATAGCTGTGTGGTTGCCAGAACAATGAAGGCAGAGAGGTGTTTTATCACAATTGTCACCATCATGTGGTTGGGCGCACCGAGAGCAACGCGGTTTGGATCTGCATTGGCTCTTGATGTGACCAAAGCGACAGCAGTTTCTGCATTGAATTGTGGGGAAGATGTATGGATCTACCTTAATTGAGTTATAAAAGCAGTAAACATGCGGTGGGAGAACCTGTCCTGAAAATGTCAACACTACCGTCTGGGTGGGTATCCAAGTTGAAGACCCATCCTGATGTATTTTTCTGTTTATACGTCGAGCTTTAATGATCGGGCCACACCCATGTGGGAGTTCCATTGCCTCTACCAATTCCTGCATGGACCACTCACAGGGAATGTGTCTGACAACACCAATACGTGTGACATTGTATGTAGGGATTGATGCCAGATATCTGCCACCTGCCAGAGCTGGGTGTACCAGAAAGCGATTTGCGTCATCTGAACTCTTAAACTCAACTGAAATTCGGTTCCTGCCAACACTTTTTACTCCATCGAGAACTACATTTGTGACTTTATTGTAGGATAAGAATTGACCGAATTTAATTGGTCTGATTGATGTACCGGATTTTGGGTCTGACTCTTCCACCGCCACATGAACTATGAAAGGACCTAGGTCAGCTGGACCATACTTCTTCATCTGTGTAAACACAGGGTTGACATAAAGAGAGGTATTTGTAGATGAGTCCTTGTCATATTGAGTCTGGCTGGCAGATGTATCTATTACAGTCTTTTTGGTTGAAATTGGGGTACCAACATCCTCTTGGCTCAATCCACGTTTACGGGAAATTCCAATGTATGATAATGAATCCATGGACTGAGAGAAAAGAGTAGGAGAGGAGTTTAAGTTAGCATTGCAGGAACCGCCGCCCGGGTCGGGCGGATCCCTAGAACCCATGCAAACAGCACACACTTACCGGTACGGCACAAATACCTCCACCAAGTTGTCGAGGAGGCTCAACAAACCAGGAAAACGTAAAATAATTTGGAAGAATTCGTAACACGTGCGATAACCAATACCACAACGAGCAGAGTCAATAGGTTTTTTAAAGTAGTATAACATAAAATTTTTTTAAGCTTTCGACATTGATATTAGGCTTAGGCTGCAGACCTATACAGCCTTCTATTAAATCGTTTTGTAATAATAATTTTCAATTAAATTAAATAACCTACTGTACTTCAATTTCAATTTTAATATCGTTTATGTCTTAAAAATACATAAGGCAAACAAATTAAAGTAAATATTATAAAATAACAAATTCTATCTATGGACTTATTATTATTATGTGTTTGGCTGTATCGCTCATTTTCTTTGCCTTAATATAGATACATTTATGAGTAGATACGTTAATATACTTGTGCACAAAAATCGATTTTGTGCAGCCTATATCCTGCAAAGTAGCAATTTTGGAGCATGAGAAATAAAAATGGTATTTGTTAGTTATTACACTTTGTTGCACACGAAAAACACTGCCTGGGAGTCTGGGACTGACACAAGAACTCTCCATTTATCTCTGTTCATGGCTAGGGAGGGTAACTCTAGTCAAGTTACTACTTCCAAGTTCCCCTTAACATAATAAACGGCGTAGTAAATTCGAGTATAATACGTATTTTTCGTAGCATTGCTACGCCACGCCGTAGCAACGTAGCCAGTACTACGAGTATGAAGTGGGAACTTGCACCAAAACAGGATTCAGTGATTATACAGCGAACATCAACGGCTTATCGTACCTTGCGAAGCACGTAGGGCACGGAAAAAATGCGATTAGCAGTAGTCACAGGATGGTCACCCATCCAGCACAAAATGCAGCAGCAAATCATGATAAGAAATAAATAAAATGAGTGTTTCATCGACTCCATTTACGTTGGTCTTAACGGCATTTGAAGCCTCCATTTAAGCAAAATTTGTCTATGTTACGATACTCAGCTCTTCTATAGCTCGTGCAAACAATTAGAAATAACATTTTATTTGTAGAAAATTTTGTTAACCTTTTAATGGGCAAAGGCCAATCCCACCATCTATTGAACGATTTACAAAACGGTATAGATGGTGGGATTTTTCATACCACTTTATTCTACAGTAATAAGGTTCAAATTGAACCTAGAACCTTATTACTGTGAAATACAGTTCGAAAATAATGAAAATTTATATTAGCTCCAATCCCACCATCTATTGAACGATTCTTGTATGGTGGGATTTTTCATACGGCTCAATTTGAACCTTATTGTTGTAAAATAAAGTCCCAAACCAACAAAAAATGTATAATAGCTATGCCGGTTAAAAGGTTAAAGCCACAAACTAACCTTTATTAGTCCGATGGATGAGTCAGCTCTCTCCAGGCTACAGATGCTGAACTGAATGGACGGCAGGTCCAGTCTATGGGACAGTTGTCTCTGGAAGGTCTGGTGGCGCGTAGGTACGATCGGCAGAGTTGTTTGGCGCAGGACCTGGGAACGAAACGTTCATTTAGACTCAGCGCTGATAAAAATGGCGATTGAAGAAGAGAGCCACCTGATGCATTTATAAATTTGGCAGTAGGAACACTTAAAATAAATTGATGGAGAACCTAGAATCAAGTACATACATACATAACCTCACGCCTGTATCCCAGACGGGTAAGCAGATACCAAGGACTGCCACTTGCCTCGATCCTGACAGATCGCCTTCGCTTCAGCAACGTTCCGGTTCCGGGTACATTTTATCTTCCCCTTTGTTAATACATCCCAATTTGGTCGATGTATGTCCAGGTAGGACGTCCCTTATCAGCCCTTTTATTCACATTCGCAATATATATTTCTTTCGTCATTCTTTCTTCCTTCATCCTCTACACATGTCCAAACCAACGCAATATTCCTTTCTCAATTTAAGAATCAAGAACCTGGTACAACATAGTATTTATGCCAAAAACGGGTTTTTTTGGGTCAAGCCACTAATGCCTTAATCTAGTACTGTGTGTTTTATCTTAGATTCATCGGCTTTGGTACTAAAATCACTGTAAACATGACTGAGACATTAGTCTTATCATTTCTTCATTTGTAATTTATATGCTGTTAAATGAATGTCTCTTTAAATTGTGATTAATGCCTCTAGTACAAGTGATTGTTGTGCCTCATTGCGCTTGAATACAAATAAATATTTTCTAGTCTATTCTATTCTACTATTTAATTCTATAGTGGCCCTAGAGGATGGAGCCCTTCAACAGTGATTACTTAATTCTTGAACTAAGATTTTCGTAAAAACTACACATTTTTAACATTATTCTCGCTCTGATCAAGTAAATTAATTATTATTATTATTAAAATTCTTATTGCATAAAATTTTGCACATAGGCGAGCTTAATGCTAATTAATCCGGGTTAATTTAATAAACAGTAAATAACTAATTATTAGCGCAGGTAAAACCGGGGGTAAGTTTGGAGATATTTAACAGTAGTATTTCTTAATGATTCGCGCTACTCTGAACTTAAAGTGTGTACAAAATAATTGCCTGTACTCGCCACTTCAGTCTACTGTGACCACGGCAGCTAACGCTGCGGAAACGTCGGAAGATAAGGTAATTACGTTTTACCTACTAAGTGATCGTGATGAGTCCCGTTTAATATATAACTATATTTAACAGTTGATACTTGGTAAGAAAACTACGCACCTATTCGCGTCTAACGGATCGACCATTTTGAATTCATTGGGAGCCTCTCTGAGCTTTCCAAATTTTAGACTGGCTCCCAATGACTTTAAACAAAAAATCTATTGATCCAGCACGGATTGGTGGGCGGGCAACCCCAGGAATTTAAATAAAGAATTCTAAAATTAGTTTCGCCTGCTCGCCGACGCGTATATTTAGGTTCGCCTTTAGTCTTTTTATAGGTACACCATACCTTTGGGTGGTCAGAGAGCCATAGCAAAATGAATGTGGGACGGCTGCAGTGAGACTTTTTTAGACTACGACACAGTGTAAATACTAGAAATAAACATAAACTTTTGACCACAAGATTTAAGCTGGCAAACGTTAATACATCCTTCATGGGGCATTGTATACGATTCTATAATAAAATTCCTGAAGATATATTATGTTTGACTGAAACGCGGTTCAAAAAATGTGCAAAGTATACTTTGTGCCAAAAGGGCACAATTATTACACAATATTAAGCGAATATTAAAATAATATTAAGGATTATTTAGATTCCGATGATGTTTGGAATTAAAGCATGTAAAATGCATGAGTTTTTAAAAAATTATGTAAACTCTGCTAATGAAGGACTTTAAAAAGACTAAGTTTGGAGTTTTTTTTTGTCCATTTTTCTCCAAAATGATCTCAATTTTGAAATGGACACCTAGTTTGACTTGTAACGTTCATTAAGCCACAGTATCGGCGCTACTGATTGAGAACTGTTTCGTAGTTTTTTTAGATAATATTATTAGGTACGTATAAAGCACATAATTATATTCAAGAGGATAAATCTTTTTACAGAACTAAAATTAAACGTAAATTATATAAACGTAAGTTATAGCAGTGTTTATAACTTGGGGTAGGCGCCGCGACCAAAACCTGTTTGTACGTCGGTATTTAGCGGTCGTGCGTATACAAATTGGCCGGGATTCAACAGGATTATTTGGATGGCAAATATGTATGTTTAAATAATATTAATGGGGACGATTATGTCTAGTGTAGTCTAATTTTAAGTTTAAAACTCTTTTAATTATGTCAAAACCTGTCTGAAACTTTTGAAAAATGTAAACGTAGAATTACTTTGTTAGCTTCGTCTCGACATATTATACTATTAATTGTGCAACAAACTGCTTATACGTTCATTAAATAAACATTTTGACTGCCTCTTTAGTCTAGCCGTTAAGGCGCTTGGGTGCCAAAACAGAGGCCGTGGGTTCGATTCCCATTGAGGGCCGCCGTACATTTGTATTTTCATGTTTGTGACGTCTTTTCCTGGTTACCATAGTACAGGGTATCCTAGTTTGAGAACAGGTCAAGTGATTGTGTCATGTAGAGGTTATTATAATATTATTATTATTAATTTGTTTTTGTAGTGAAATGAATGTTTACATTTTTTTTAGTAACTGAGGTGTTCAAATACCTCAGCTCTTAACATTGCCAATCCGCGGAGGGCACGCTTGGTAACTAAGCCCATACTCTCTCTCTGAGAGAAGGCCTGTGCCCTGCAGGGAAAAGTTTATAGGCCAGACAAAAAATGACTTTTTCATTCTAATAATATTATAAACGCGAAAGTTTGTAAGTATGGATGTACGTATGTTTGTTACTCTTACACGTTTAAACTACCGAATTAATTTTAATGAACCTTTACAATAATATAGCTTACACATCAGAATAGGCGACAATATTGAAAACCTATTTAGAGGCTAAACATTCCACCCATGCCGGGACTCGAACCCGCGACCTCTCTCATGGTTATCCTGAGGTATTTTGATGTATAAGCTATATTAGTATAAGCTGTCCTTAGCACGGGTTAGTGCATTACAAAGATTTATAAAAATAATAAATATTCATGGACGTATTCCAAAGATCTCGTTAGCCCTGTAACATAACATTTTACATACTGGCACATACATTGCTTCTGGTCCCACACTAGGAACGTCGTGGGAACCAGAAACAACGACATTACAAACATGTAAACATCCAGACCTGGACTTTTTTTTTGTTTCCAGCGGGATTCGAACCCGGGAGCTCTTGCATGGTAGGCAGACGCGCTACCGCTACGCCATAGAGGTACAACTAAGTACAACTAAATGACTTGTGTTATAGGTGCTAACTCGACGATAGATTTAATACAATAAATACATAGATAACATCCAAGACCGGAGACGAGCTAGATAAGTTCGTTTCCTAGTTTGACCCGGCTGTTTCCTAGATCGAACCCGAGACCTACGGTTTTACAGCAGCGTGCCAAGCCGCTGCGCCACCGAGGCTGTCAAAAAAAGTATTGTGTGAATTGTCCAAAATAAGACTATAAGTGTCAAGTAAGCAGGAAAAAAATTACGATCTGCGAGCTTTTAAGCTCGGTAAAAATAAAAATTCTCTATGCTAAACAAGATTTCTAAACTCCTTTTTTATTTTACTCCTTTTATGTTGATAGATAAATAAAATATCTAAGTAGATGGCATTTTGAATTGCTAATTACATTACCGGGGCTCCCGAGTCACTCTGGTGTCTGCATGTATACGGCGTTTAAAAGACTTCAAATAATGTTTACATTAACTCCTCATTAAAATAACGACTGTCATAGAGACCCTCCACTCAACGCAATAAACTCGCCGAAGTTAATTGAGTAAAAGGAAGCCTCACTAAAGACCCTTTTAAATTACAAGCCGACTGCAGTCGGAGATTACCTTCGCGTCGAGTTAGGATGCACGTAGACAGGCTGGCAGATATGGTAATATCAAAAGTTTTCATGTCATTGGTTGAGTGTCTATTGAGGGTACAGGCATTCTCTCAAAGAGAGAGTATGGTCTTCTTCTTCAGGCTATATTATGTAGTCCACTGCTGGACATAGCCCTCCCCTAATAAGCGCCCCAGCGCCCTGTCTTCAGCTTGCCACATCCAGTATCTGCCGCCAGTTTTACGCAGATCGTCATCCCACCTAGGCATCCTACACTAGGTTTGCCGAGTAGCGGTCTCCACTCAAGAACACGATGGCTGAGTGTTTTAGATATATCCATACTGCGTTTGAAATCGTCAATCTGCGGTGGGCACTCGTGATAATTAAGCCCACACTCTCTCTTTGAGATAACGTCTATACCGTAGAGTGGGACGTATTTATCTACTAAAAAAATTAGACGTGTTTTAGTGATTTCACTAATGTTTTTAAACTACACCGCTGGTATCGTGGAACGCATAGATTGTGGGGTTGTTAAACTTTTATAAATTATAATAAAACTGGAACGACTTTAACTTTGTGCTTTATTTATAATACAAATAGAAAACTGGACAAAAACGAAATAATAATAATAAATAATAAGTGATGCAATCTACTTCAGCCAGATGTCGCTGCCTGTACGTAATACAGAGAATAGTGTAAAGAGGTTCGAAATTTCACTGATGCCGGTGAGTCGCCCATTAGCTCAGTTGAATAGAGCGCTGGCACGGATAGCCAGAGGTCGCGGGTTCGAATCCCAGCATGGGTGGAATTTTTTTTCCTCTAAATAGGTTTTTAAAATTGTCCTTAGCACGGGTTAGTGCATTAAAAATAAAAATAGTATAAAAACGAAATAAGCAGGTAAAAATAGTCAGGTCTAGTTAAGATGTAAAGTACTAATGCTGAAAATCAGGGAAATCTCAAAAATGGGTGACGTAATTTAAAATTTTGAAAATGATAGACACTAAAGAAATATAAAAAATTGCGTAAAGAGGTTTGCACCGTTAGAGTGTTACATAAAAAAACATTTAAAATTATCCCAGGAAGATATACGATATCAATCAAATAGGAGAAGCTTAGTCTCAAGACCGGCGGGCGCGCATGCTTATTATTAATGTAGAAGACCCTGGTCTCTGCTTGGCATTCATTTGTTATTTTTTTACGGATAAATAGTAAAATTTCAAGCACTTCGCAGAAAAAATACTCTTTCAAATCTTCACTTAAGTACGCTCGTGTAGCGCTAATAATTTAGTCCGTAAATACTGTTTGACGGTATTTATTAAATTTACAACATAACCAGCTGTAGAAGAGTAGGATATCAAGCCAAGCGAGGTAGTGAAAACTTATTCTGTTCCCCGCAGTGTACTCGCACCTTAATTCACGAAGTGAAGACGCGCGACACGTACTTAAGAGAAAATTTACTTCTTGAAATATTCACTTAAGTACTCTGATACTTTTAAAAATTAATATACGTTTATTTGGTACTGTAGTCATAGTTTTTATAATATCCGGCTCGTCTAGTAAGAGTTTGATAGAGAACAATTTATCGTCCATAAAAGTGGAAATTACAGAGATATTTCTTAGCCTAAGAGTACATAATAATATGGCGGCCTTAACACTAAAAGTGCCCTCTTTCAGAGAACCTTTGGATGAACTGGACTAATACATTAGAGAAGGAAGTAGATGCACAAAAAAACATGGCAAATGATAATTTATATACACATGACGAAAGATATTAATTTTGTACATTTTTGTCTTGCTGACTTTTTGTTTCATTTACTAATATTTGTATAATTGACATAAATATAGCACATATGAAAAGTTTTGTGAAAGAGATAATATATTGTAAAGAGTACCAATGGTGTTCTCTCCAAAATATTTTGTAAGTCCTGATGGATAAAGCTTGTACAGGATGTATTTCAATGTAACAACCTTATGGGCTGCTTTCTGAATTGAGAATTTTACTAAGTACCTAAATACTTTAAACTTTAATAAGTAAGTAACGTTCCGTCACGCTCTTTTCTGAGAAATTCGAAGAGACAACACACAGTTAACTATTTACTAGCGAAATTCTCAATTCAGATATTGCTCTTTTGTGAGAAACCCGAAGAGGTAGCACTACAGTTAACTATTTACTAGCGGAATTCTCAATTCAGGAATTGGTCTTTTCCTATTTACTAGAGGAATTCTCAATTCAGAAATTGGTCCTATATCTCATGTTTGACAAATAAATAATCTTTATCTTTATGGAAATACACCCAGACTGTGGCCATTTGTACAGAGATGATGAAGAACATTTTACGAATAAGGCCCTAAATGTTACCCAACCCGCCTCTTCTCGAACAAAACGAAAGTAGCACATGACGCGTAGGAAGCGTGCCCGCTTTGTTATAAATGAACATGTCGGAAACGGCCTATTTCGGAAACTCTATGACTGAAGGCCTGTGATATTGTATAACCAAGACACAATTCATCATACACATTTGCTACCATGCAAAACAATTTTATGCGATAATAATTTCCTTATTTACATACATACACTCACTCCAGTACCCCAAGGGCCAGAGTTTGCCAAATGCCACGCTTGTCTGCTTCCCATATTTTTTATTGATATCTGATTGGAACATTATTTTAGACCGAGCTTAAAACATTCGCATTTAATTCATTATGGTTCAAAAACATGCTTTTGTCTTTAATGGAATTACAGAAAAAATTTACCAACATTATTTCATTTTATTTAATAACGGTGTTAGATTTTATTCTAAAAGTTCAGGGACCCCATCCTAAACGGTGTTATTAGGTATTAAAGGTGGTATTTTATCTACTCAGATTTTTTTATCTACCCTATAAAAGTCCCACTGCTGGGCACAGGCATTTCTTAGAGGGAGAGTATGAGCCAATTACCACGCGTGCCCACCTCGGATTAGCAATTTCAAGCGCTGACGTATTTAAATACCTCAGACACTCAGGTCTCCTCACGATGTTTTCCTTCATAGTTAGCCAGTGGTATTGCTACTATAACTTCACAAATGTACATAACTTAAAAAAAAATTCATTGAAGTCTACTAGTCTGCTTTTTAATCTTCTTTTGAGCAGCAAACAAGGCAAATCAAGGAATTGCGCGATGAAAATTCACAGCTCACCAGTCAGTGCAAAGCATTAGAATCTCGCGTGGTTTATTTAGAGCGTGATAACCAACAGCAACAGCAGTGGGCTCGTCTTCAAAACCTCGAAGTCGTTGGCGTCCCGGAGTCAGAGGGTGAATCCACAGTGGATATAGTGAAGAAACTGGCGAAGAGCGTCGGTGTTGACTTGAGTCATGATGCCATAGAGTTCACGCACCGAGTGCAGCCGATGCGCGCCGCTGCCGGTCGCCCTCGTAACATTGTCTTGCGTCTTCGATAACGTCGAGTGAAGGATGAGCTTTTGTCTAAAGCACGCAAGCGGCGTGACTTGGATACAGCCGCCATCGGCATGAAGGGCGATATCAAACGGATTTTTGTTAAAGAACATCTTACTCCCAGCAACAAAAAACTGCTGCAAGCATGCAAATCCAAAGCAAAGGACGCTTCTTATGCCTACACATGGACAAAAAACTGCCGCATCTACGTGAGGAGAAACGACAAATCACCACATATCATGATTGCTTCCGAGACGGATCTCGAGTTGATAATCACATAGGAATTTTGCTATTGATGATTATCTTAAATAAAATCTTGTCGTTTATAAATGTTACAATGAAATTTCATGACTGGCAGACACACACACATAAAACAACACACACAATAAACTTACAATATTTTTCACTTTCACGTAACACCCCTGTCACACGTCTACAAAATGTACATGGAAGAAGTGAGTGTACCCTCATCTTGTACCAAACAATATGCGGACTCTATATAATGTTCGTCGTCGTGGAAAAGTATCCCTCAATATTATTTTCTCAACAACGCTCTATTGGTAAAGTTATATTAGCACAAGTATCAACTAAAATGGCGTGCCACAGGGCTCGATCCTTGGACCCTTACTTTATTTGGCTTATTTATACGACATTAGTTCATGCTTTCAGTATGCCAGATTCCTTTTGTATGCTGATGATAAGAAATTTTTTATGAAAATAAACTCAAAACTTGACTGCGATCACTTGCAGGAGGACCTAAACCGACTTGTGATGTATTACGATAAAAACAGAATAAACGTGAATGCCTCTAAAAGTAATCATATCACGTTTACAAGGCGCGCTCAACCTGTAACGAATCAATATCACTTTGAAGGCAGAGTTATCCAAAGGGTGAGTGTTGTTCGTGATCTGGGAGTCTTTCTTGACTCCAAACTGACTTTTAGAGAACATATTGAGGCAATGTCTAATAAAGCATATTAAAAACTTGGGCTTTGTCTTAAGAGTGAGCAAACCCTTCAGTGACATTGAGTGTGTCTGCACGCTCTACTACGCCTATGTAAGAAGCGTTTTGGAGTACTGTAGCTGCATATGGACTCCACAATACATAATATACAAAAATATGATAGAGCGCATTCACCGCAAATTTGTCAGTCATTTAAACTTTCGCACAGGTTCACATTGTGATAATTATGAGGACTCCTGTAGACTTCACCAACTGCTAAGCCTGGAGGAACGGCGTGTTCTGATGGACATGCAATTCCTTTCGGACATCTGCCGCGGGACCATTAACTGTCCCGACCTTACAAGCAACGTCTTAACTCTACGCACGCCTCTGACACGCACTCGTCACACGCGACTTTTTGATGTCCCTCAAGTTTCCACGAATTTTGCACAGAGCTCTATAAGTTGTCGTCTACTTGACATCTACAACAAGTGATTTTCTGGCATAGACATTTTCCATTTGTCAAAGACGGCTTTTAAACAGTCACTATTGCAATGTCTTAAAGAGGAGAGTTAAGGCCTTATGGCATCTTTCATTACTACGCATATTGCACTCACCGCTCTCACCCATCATACACACATACACACACACACATACACACACACAAAGACACCAGCATCAATACTCACATAGAAATATGTACAGTCTGCAGTCATGATTTTTATATTTTTATAATTAATTTCAATACTCTGTTTGCCTGATTTTGATATTTCAAAGTTTTTTTCTTTTTTCTCATATTGTTGCCTTTTGCTGTAGACTCTAAAGTTTGTAATTAATAATAATGCCTGTCTCCAAGTTATGTCAATATAAAATAAGCCCGTAATTGGGCAAAGATAAATCATATTTGTAACAGTTAATATTTATTAACTTGTGCTGTGGGTTTTGTAAATAAAATTAAAAAAAATATTATTTATAAATTAATTTCATTCAATCAAAGTTAGTACATAGAAGTTACTCGCACTTTGCAAAAGTCAATGTACTTTATTGAGCGTATAGTTATGATATTAAGTGGTAGCAGATCAAATATTTTCCGAAACGGCTTCATATCAGCGCAAATCGAATTTACTGGAAATCCAATCATTCATGCTGTGTTGAGTGTTTATTTATATGGCTGCTAGTTCTGTTATCCTACCCTAACCTACTACTTATAATATTAGTGTGATGTGTACATCATACTAATAAATTATAAAGGCGAAAGTTTGTGAGTGTGTATGTTTGTTACTTTTTCACGTCTAAACGTTGTAGTTTTGACAACAACGTTTAGACGTTCTAGTTTTGACTAGCGCGGAGGGGAGTTGTTGTTTTAGGCTGTTACCGTTTGCTGCATTCTTTTATAAACACCTACCTTAACAACGAAAAAAACAATGTTTAGTAATATGTTTAGACTCTTAATATTATTATTGGTATGTAATTATAATGTAAGTAATACAATGTAACAGTGTGAACATATTAAGCTGGCAATAAACGATTTGATTGATTGATTGAAACGGCTAAGGTGATATTAATTAAATTTGGTAAAGAGTTAGCTGACACCCTGGATTAACACATAGGCTAAGTTTTACTGAGGGAAAGTATCTTTTTCCCTTGGGAAAATCGATAAACAATAGTAGGTATATACTCGTATATATATATACAGGGCGTCCCAAAGTTATGGGCCATGAAGGGAAAGTACCTTAAATATCGTTGATAGGGTATTTTGCTGAAAGAAGACTTTATGTTATTTTTAAAAGATAGTAATTCTGCATTCAAACATTTTTTATAAATTACTTGCCTTGTCTGGGAATCGAACCGACTTAAAATGTAAAAAAATACCCCTACTTTTATTATGCCAATCGAAATAATGACCAAAAACTAATAACTCTTCTTAAGTAACATAGTATTTTAAAAAAAAGGAACAGCGTGAAATTAATAATTTTAATCAAATGAAAAACATACATGAAGCTGCTATATATATATATATATATATATATATATATATATATATATATATATATATATATATATATATATATATAAAAAAAAAAAAGGAACAGCGTGAAATTAATAATTTTAATCAAATGAAAAACATACATGAAGCTGCTATATATATATTCTATCACACAATAATGACTGAACGGATCAACATGAAATGTAACGTACAGATAAACAAAGGTGTGCTGTCTGGTGTCGACCTAGAGAATAGCACCAGCCCAATTCTTTCCGCGGGTGTCGTAAAAGGCGACTAAGGAACACAAACCGGGGGGTGGGCAGCAGCGCCCCCTGCAGTACAATTCCACCGAACTGCGATCCCCAACCCGCATGCCCAGCTTGAGGATTATGGGCATTATCCCCTATGATAGCACAACGTGGCGCTCGTTAGGGGAGGGCTATGTCCAGCAGTGGACTAGTATAGCCTGACGACGACGACGAAACAAAGGTCTGAATTGAGACATAGGATATTTGGTATCCCGGTAATGCATCCTGGACTAATCCTGCGCAGATAAAGTCACGGGCACCAGATAGTAGTATTTCTATATAATAGTTAACGTCTTAGAAGAATATGAGATAAGTGTTTGGACTTATCCAGACGGGTTCTCAAAGGTTGGGATTGGGTTGTTAGCAGCCAAAAGAATATTTAACAAAGTACTTAAAGTGATTTGTAAAGCTCTTTAAAGTTAAGCTAGTGGGCATCAAAAAGGAGCAGGTTATTGACGCGTATATTACTTTTTTGTTGTACTATGTTTTCGCATATCTTCGTCAAATCTTAACCATATGGATATTTTTTATTTTGTTCTACTAGGTGTAGCGTTCCATTGAAGATCTGATAAAGACTTTCAGAATGGAGAACAGAAGTATTCAATGGACAGCAGAATATGCAAATATTATCAAGCTAATATTACACTAACTCAGTGTTTTTACTACTATATATACTGCTTCTTACTTAATCTATGGATTAGAATACCTACGCAAGGTATCATAATACAATTAACTGACACTTATCCCACATTACTATGACATTAATCAGAAATTATAATTCCTAGAGCATTGTATTGCCCCCGGAATACAATTTTAGAAAAAGTTGCGTTTACACCAAGCGTGCAGAAGGTCGAAATTGGTTCACCTACTTTTAGTACATATATCTCATGCCAACGATTTCACGTCTATTAAAAAAAAGCCAAGTCCGAGTCAGACCACTTGCAGTGCAGGGTTCAGCACAAGAGGGGTTGGTAACCTGCTTTACCTAACTAAAATTATAAATAACTTAATTAAAATAATTTTCAATTGATTATTTTATACAAAGTTTTTCTTTTAAAGTTGGTCGCCTATAATTCGATATAACTCCATAAAGTTCATTCTACCAAATGTCAAGACGGTTGACAGGAATGGTCAGCAATTTTTCTATATGAGTCAAGGTCCTCATATAGAAAAATTAGCAAATAGGCTTAGTTCATCAGCATGCATTTAAAAGAATTAGGTAACTAAGTGACGTCACAACTGTTAGGCTTGTTTATTTTAGTTACTTCCATAGTGTTATGTCCTACGGCATACTACTATGGGGACGGGCATTGATACCATCTTCGTCTTCGATAATGATGTTTTTCAAAAGAAATTTCTTCCAGCCAGCCTTAGAAAGATTCTGAACAATAAAACAGAGAGCAGGAGATGGCAAATATATAGCTAAACAAGAAAATTAAAATCCAAAATCATCTATATCAAAGTTCTCGTCAAAAACAGATAGAGTTGGCTGCTACAGGTCTAGTTTGTTTAAAAAGAGTCTTAATTTTTCATAAGCATTACATAGTGTAGATTAACTAAACACAGTCTGAACACAAATGTTCGTATGTACTAGACTGTAAAAAAGTGAAAAAAAGTTTTATAATTAATTAGTTGACCCTGCAAACTTCGTACCGCCTAACAGTCGATTCTTCCATTATTTTTCTCTTAGTAAGAACCATCCTCGTACCTCGACGAATATCCAAAAAAAGAATTAGTGAAATCGGTTCAGCTGCTCTCGAGATTTGCGTTTACCAACACATTCAGCGATTCGTTTTTATGGTATTGAAGATTTTCTATTTTTGGTGGTACCTAGGCCCCTTTGCCTTTGCACAGCCTCGCGACCGCGCGTGCATAAGGGCGAATGGGAGGAAGTCCCCTATAGCGCTCAGGCGGGACTTTACGCACAGTCGTCCCGCCACCACGTCTCCACTGCTGACTACGTCACGGGTTTGAGAAGCCTAACTCTCGTTAAACGACCTATACCTTCTTCAACTTATAAAATCAATATTGTTTTATTATGCTTTAATTATATTCCATAAAAACATAAAACATTCTAAACTGGTAAATGAGACTGAAAAAAGTACAAATGTTCGGTGGGTGTTAATAGTCATCGCGTCGTGTTTCCATTTTATCATACCTTGTGTCATATGTCGGGGGACAGGATTAGTGGCATCCTATTCAGTATATTGTTTTAAGCGTTACTTGTTCATTCCCTCCTAATGGGGCACATTATTTTAGACTGAGCTTACAAGATTCGCATTTAATTCATTATGGTTCAAAAACATGCTTTTGTCTTTAGTGAAGTTACAAAAAAAAAAACCAACATTATTTAATGTTATTTAATAATTGTTTTAAATTTTATTCTGTAAGCTCGGGGACGCCATCTTAAAAGGTGTATTTTATATACTCCGACTTTTTTATGTAACCTATAAACGTCCCACTGCAGGGCACAGGCTTTCTCTCAGAGAGACAGTACGGGCTTAATTAACACGCGTGCCCACCGCAGATTGGCAACTTCAAGCGCTTCCTTCACATTTAGGGAGTGGTATTGCTACAAAAACTTTACAAATGTACATAACTTAGAAAACAAAATCATTGTTGCATGCCCGCATTAGGAGTCGAACCTAGGTCTCTCGCTTCCAAGTCTATTCTTCTACCTAGTAGGCTACTGCCGCTCTACCCTGTTTATATTAAAAAATAATTATATTTTGTGCAAGTATGACATTAAATATTCTGTCATTTAAAGCACTACCACATCATTGTACTTGCTAATGACCACACTCAACCTATAACCTCGAGATCAATATATCCAGGAAGGGTAGGAAACTTTATTTCAGTTCTCAACAACTTCGTGCAAGCGAGAGATTGAACTTGTGTCAACTTTATCTAAGCCACAATGTTTTAAGGATGTGAAAAGTTTGGTACAATCATCGGCATAACAACCTTTATATTATTAGGTTGACAACAACGATCTTCTGGCAGAACAACAAAAGGGCTGTCGCAAATTTAGTCGAGGCTGTAAAGAACAACTGACCATCGACGCTATAGCCTCCAAACAAGCTTTCCGAAAGAAACGAAATATATATACTATGTATATAGATTACAAAAAAGCGTTTGACTCGGTGCCTCACACATGGCTCATCTATGTCTTAAAACACTACAAAGTGCACCCTACAATCACCAGATTCTTAACATCTACCATGCAGAACTGGAACACCGTACTCAAGTGTCACAGCAACAGCTCTTTAGTAGAAACAGACAGCATTCATATCCGCCGAGGAATATTCCAAGGCGACTCACTTAGTCCTCTTTGGTTTTGCCTAGCTCTCAACCCGCTTTCTAATCTATTAAATGACACGAAAAAAGGATTTAACATCAAATACGACGACACTCAACACACACTTTCACATCTGCTATATATGGATGACATAAAACTTTATGGCAAAAACTTAGGCGAAATACATAAGCTGGCAGATTTGACTCAACAGTTTTCAACTGATATTCAAATGGAGTTTGGTATTGATAAGTGTAAAATACAATCAATACATAGGGGCAGAATAGAGGAAAACTCGTACAAACTGAATGACTGCGAACAAATAGACCCAGTAGATAGTGACATTGGGTACAAATACTTAGGATATTATCAAACACAATTGATACACCAAAAAGAAACAAAAACGACAGTAACGAAAAAATTCAGAGAAAGACTACGCCATATACTAAATTCAAAAATAAACGCACGAAATACGATAAAAGCTATAAATACATTTGCCATATCAATACTAACATACTCGTTCGGAATCATCAACTGGTCACAATCGGATTTGATTAAACATCAACGCATCGTTAACACCATGATGACAAAACACAGAAAACACCACCCACGCTCATGCGTTCAAAGACTTACCCTACCAAAAGTTGAAGGAGGAAGAGGAATTATTGACATTGTAAACCTTCACAATAAACATATTACTACGCTTAGATCATTCTTCCAGTCACGAGCACTAAATTCAACCTTACATAATGCTGTTGTAAGGGCAGACATTCAACATTCCCCGCTCAACTTGAGAGATCACCGAACACAGAAAAATCAGTCCATTACAACAATACAATGTAAAATTGACACCTGGACACAAAAAACCCTTCACGGCAGACATCGGCTTGACTTGAGCAACCCTAACGTCGACAAAATTGCATCGAACGCTTGGCTCAAGAGAGGCGAGTTGTTCCCGGAAACTGAAGGGTTCATGATAGCCATACAGGACCAGGTCATAGAAACGCGGAACTATAAAAAGCACGTCATCCACGACACAACACTTACAAGCGACATGTGTCGTCACTGTCACCGCAGCTCTGAAACCATACAACATATAACAGGAGCATGCTCATCAATCACACAGACAGACTATAAACATCGCCATGACCAGGTCGCATCTATCATACATCAATACCTCGCGTTCAAGCATAAACTCATCCCGCAAAGAACAGCGTACTACAAATATGCGCCGCAGACTGTGTTAGACTCAGCAAACTACAAACTTTACTGGGACAGAACCAACATTACTGACAAAACCATACATAACAACAGACCAGACATAACACTACACGACAAAAACAACAAAACGGTTTACCTAATAGACATTGCTATACCAAATACACATAATCTTACATCGACACATACACAAAAAATCACAAAATACACTGATCTTGCCATAGAAATAAAAACCCAATGGCAAGTGCAAATCGTCAAAACGATTCCAATAATCATTTCTTCTACAGGAGTCATACCTTATACTTTGCATACTAGCCTCAAAGCGCTAGACATACACCGATCAACTTACCAACTACAACAAAAAGCAACTATATTAAACACTTGTCGTATCGTCCGAAAGTTCTTCGGCAAAGTGAACGAACTCTAAATAATGGATAATAACTGCACTTGGCTTTGGCCCGTGCCAACTTGTACCTCTGTTAAAAGAGTGATAACTAAAAGAAAAATATAAAATAATAATAATAATAATAATAATAATAATAATAATAATAATAATAATAATAATAATAATAATAATAATAATAATAATAATAATAATAATAATAATAATAATAATAATAATAATAATAATAATAATAATAATAATAATAATAATAATAATAAAAATAATAATAATAATAATAATAATAATAATAATAATAATAATAATAATAATAATTTTATGGATGGAGAGCAACAGAGCGCGTATAGGGTCGCTGCCTGGGGGCTATCGCCAGGGCGCGTCTGGAGCTGGCGCTGGACGCGGCAGCATGCGGGACGTCAGCCACACCCGCAGACTGGCCCGACCACCTGGCCAGTCTAATGTTCTACCATCGCCATCAGACGGCTTGGTGTCGGCAGGGCCTTCACAGGCCCAGCAATCGGCACCCGCTACTGGTGGGGTGCGCCGAATGCGTTGGTCCGTAGAAATGAATAAAAACGCATTGCGAGCGTATTACAGGGCGGCAATGAGGGAAAGCGCGGGTTTGGGAAACCGGGCTGTCATGCACCGGGAATTTGCAGAGCTGGAGCCTATGATAGCCCTCACTGAGCAAAACCTAGCGGACAGAGTTCGGTACATCCTACGATCAGGACTTTTTAATGATACCGAACTCGAAGGACTGCGACGCGAGGCTATGTCCTCGTCGTCTCCGCATGCCGGTGTGAGTGGTCCTGCCTTGCCTCCTACAGTTCAGGTGAGAGGAGAAGAGATAGTAGAGGCAGTTCATCCGGCAGCAGTGGGTGGGGATGGCGAGGATATGGTCGCCCAAGACATAGAGCGCATGAGGAGGTTACTGGAGGAGGCGATTGTAGAGTTCCGCAGCTTACCTCTCGAAAACCGACCGCGGCTTCCCCGCATAACACTCAGCAGACGAAATCGGGATGTCGTGATGGCTTTGAACCAGATGCTGGCCCCTTATTTGGCAGCCAGTTTGGACCTTGGCGATGTGGCTTCGGTTCTCTTTGGGGCTGCAGCAGCGGCGTGCCGGTTCTTAGGTCTAAAGCTCCAGGAGTCTGGACGGGCTACCGGATATCGGGGTAGTGCTGTCCCAGCCTGGAGAAGACGAATCGAAAGCCGCATCGCCGATACCAGAGCCATTATTGGCAGACTGATTAGCTTCAGATCGGGCAATACCAGGCCAAGGATTGTGCGCTCTGTTAGAATGGCATTCGCTGGTACAGGTACTAGTTTATCTCAACCAGACTTTGCCCAAAAACTGACAGAGCGCATCGACGATCTGAAGCAGAAAATCGCTGCGTGGGGGAAGCGACTCCGGCGGTATAATGAGAGGTCAAAGCGGTACAATCAGAATCGCCTCTTCCAGAGTGACCAGAAGTGGTTCTATAGATCTATGGAGCAGCCTGAAATACGTGTGGCAGGCCAAGGGCCGGACAGGGCCGCATCAGTTAATTTCTGGCGCGGCCTGTGGTCTCAGCCCGTAAATCATGTAGAGGGCTCCTGGATAGGTGCTGTAGAGGAAACGTGCGAAGAGATAGCTCGTATGAACCCCGTTATCATCACTGCCCACGACATAGCCAGTGCAGTCCGAAAAGCTCCGAACTGGAAAAGTCCGGGGCCAGACGGACTGCACCATTACTGGTTAAAGGGGTTCACGAGCTGTCACGCTATTCTTGCTCGCCAGTTCCAGGATAGCCTCGAGCGGAAGGCGCTCCCGAACCTCTTCACCACTGGTGTCACTCACCTAGTTCCTAAATCAGAGAATACCGCTGACCCGTCTAACTACCGCCCGATTACGTGTCTTCCCACCATCTACAAGACACTTACATCCATTTTGAGCTCCAAGATATCTCGGCACCTTGAGGAACATCAGGTAATGTCCAGAGCTCAAAATGGGTGTCGGGCGGGTGGTCGCGGTACAAAGGAACTCCTCCTCGTTGACGCGGTTGCTGGCAAATTGGTGAAGCGGAACCGTCGAAACTTTTCTGCTGCTTGGATAGACTACAGAAAAGCATTCGACTCCGTCCCACATACATGGCTGAAGAGGGTCCTCGAATTGTACAAAATAGATGTTACAGTAAGAGACTTCCTCGAGGCCTGTATGGGACAATGGAGTACGATTCTGTGTCATCCAGGTGAGCGGCTGACGGCTGCTGAAGACCGAATAAGGATACAGAGGGGTATATTCCAGGGCGATTGTCTGAGTCCACTATGGTTCTGCCTGTCCCTGAATCCTCTAAGCACTTTGCTGGAGAAATCGGGGACGGGCTTTCAGTATGGGAGAGGAGGTACAAAAGTTCCTCACCTCTTCTACATGGATGACCTCAAGCTTCTCGCCCCAACACGGGCTCGCCTGATGGATCTACTAAAAATCACATGTGACTTTAGTGAATCCATTGGGATGGAGCTTGGGGTTGAGAAATGTGCAGTTATGCATGTGGAAAGGGGGAGGATAACTCATTCTGACGGCGTAGATCCCTCTATGCCCGTCAACTTAAGAACCCTCTCCGAGGCTGAAACATACCGGTACCTGGGTATGTCACAGAGTATCAACGTCGACGAGGCGGACATGAAACAGTCAGTTTGTAGGGTGTTCTTCTCGCGCCTGAAAAAAGTGCTTACGAGCTATTTGTCGGGCGTGAATAAAATACGCGCTTATAACGGCTGGGTCATGCCCACCATCATGTATACGTTCGGCATACTCAGGTGGAATCAGACTGAGCTCCAAGCCCTGGACAGGAAAGTCCGCACAACTATGACTCTCCATAGAATGCATCACCCGAAGTCGTCAGTGATGAGGTTGTACTTGCCGCGAAAGCATGGTGGTCGTGGGCTGTTGAATGCCCAGACCATGCACAATCGCGAGGTAAGCGACCTCCGTAACTACTTCCTGACGATGACGGACAGTCCAATGCATAGAGATGTCATAGGGTGTGATAAAGGACTTACCCCTCTGGCCTTAGCCAACGAGCAATGGCAAGACCCGGTAGTACTGAGTGTCTCTGGTCGCGAGGACATATGGAAGGAGAAGGAGCTGCATGGGAGGTTCTTTAAGGCTCTACACGAGCCCCACGTGGATACGAAGGCCTCACTACACTGGCTACGATTCGGTGACCTGTTTGGGGAAACTGAGGGTTTTGTCTGTGCAATACAAGATCAGGTTATCAAGACCAACAACTATAGGAAATACATCCTGAAGGATGGCACTGCCGATATTTGCCGGGCGTGTCGCCATCCCGGTGAGTCACTCAGGCATGTTATATCCGGTTGTTCGGCGCTTGCTAACACTGAGTATCTGCACAGACACAATCTTGTAGCCAGGATTCTTCATCAGGCGCTCGCTCTGAAATATGGTCTCGTCGCACAGGGACTACCGTATTATAAGTACACACCGGAAGCCGTGCTCGAAAACGACCGCGCCAAGCTCTATTGGGACCGGCCCATTATCACAGACAGGACTATACTCGCGAATAAGCCTGATATGGTGGTGGTGGACCGGGCGCAGAATAGGGCGTTTTTGGTCGACATTACTGTCCCGCATGATGAGAACCTCGTGAAGGCCGAAACAGATAAGAAAACCAAGTATCTGGACTTGGCGCACGAGGTTGCCGACATGTGGGGGGTGGTGTCGGCCGAAATCGTTCCTATAGTCCTGTCCGCGAATGGGTTAGTTCCAACCAGTCTCGTTAACCATCTGAGGCGGTTGGAACTCCGTGTGGGCATGCTTCCGGCTATCATGCAGAAGGCGGTGCTGCTTGATACAGCCCGGATAGTCCGGCGTTTTCTCTCGCTGTCGCCCTGACCTCCGGCCGCTTGGACTTCTCAGCCGGAGGGCGTCCGTCTGGCCACTCTGGTCAGACGAGACATTTACCTTTTTTTTCCCCCACGTAATAATAATAATAATAATAATAATAATAACAATAATAATAATAACTTCAACACAACCCAATCAAGTGATTGGTCCCAAACTAGGATAGCCTGTGTTATGGTAAACACGAAAGGACTTCATAAAGGTGGAAATGCTGCTGTGTGGTGTCGGCCTAAAGAATAGCACCAACCCATCCCAATTCTTCCCGCGAGTGTCGTAAAAGGCGACTAAGGGACACAAACCGGGGGGTGGGCAGCAGCGCCCCCTGCAGTACAATTCCACCAAACTGCGATCCCCAACCCGCATGCCTAGCGTGGGGATTATGGGCATTACCTCCCAAAGATGGCACAACCTTGCGCTATAGCGCTCATTAGGGGAGGGCTATGTCCAGCAGTGGACTAATGTAGCCTGGAGAAGGAAAAGAAAAAACGTGGAAATATACTTACGCCGAGTCCCCAACAAACGTATGGCAGCCCCCAGTGGGAATCAGAGAGACAAACGAGGCAATCACTTTATTTACGTACGGATAGGAAAAGCTTATCTGGCATAAAATATAGAGTTTATTTTTAAAATGCGCAATATCTGAACACGTCATTACGAGTTTGTGTTTCACAACAACTTTCATTCCATGAGCTTTATTAGTGTTTATTTTTTTGGTCGAAGTCAATTTCGTCCCTTGGCCGCCGCCTGTACTCTTAGGTTACGAAATATCTGTGTAATTTCCTTTTTTATGTACAATAAAGTGTTTTCTATCTCTCTATTCTACTGCTGGGGCACGCCCGCATTGTTAGAACAATCCTCCGCCAACCCGGACTTGGCCCCCGTAGTGGAGTATGGCCTAACCTTCCTGCGATGCAGGAAGAGACCCGTGTCTCAGCAGTGGGAATATACAAGGGTTGATAGCGATATCGAATGATTGATTGAATCTGCAGTGCACTCAAAATCAGAATTATAATAATAACTTCAATAATAATAATAGGGGTGAAAGTATGAAATTGCCGTTTTATTGCAATAGGTTCTTTGAATTTACATAGAATCTTCATGGTTTGAGGTTTTCGAATGAAACTTTTTTAAATGGTTTCTATGATGTTCTTTTTTTAAAAAATGTGAAACAATTGAATATCGACTTTCAATTGTTTTTGTTATTCAATTTAGACAAGAAAGATGGATACTGCGAAAATTCGAGTGGTTTTTGAATACGAGTTCCGACGCGGAACTAACGCGGCAGAAACAGCCCGCAATATCAATGCTGCGTTTGGAGAGGGGTCTACTAATGAACGCACCGTGCGATTTTGGTTTAAACGCTTTCGTGATGGAAATTTCGACTTAAAGAACGAGCCACGAGGAAGACCGCCCACACATGTGAATAACGATGAATTAAGAGAGATTGTGGACGCCGATCCTAGTCAAACTACCCAGGAATTAGCGGCATGGTTTAACGGCATTAGTAGACCCCTCTCCAAACGCAGCATTCATATTGCGGGCTGTTTCTGCCGCGTTAGTTCCGCGTCGGAACTCGTATTCAAAAATCACTCGAATTTTCGCAGTATCCATCTTTCTTGTCTAAATTGAATAACAAAAACAATTGAAAGTCGATATTCAAATGTTTCACATTTTTTAAAAAAAGAACATCATAGAAACCATTTGAAAAAAGTTTCATTCGAAAACCTCAAACCATGAAGATTCTATGTCAATTCAAAGAACCTATTGCAATAAAACGGCAATTTCATACTTTAACCCCTAATAATAACCACAACACAATCGCTGTACACAACCTAGTATGAAGCTCGCCTTTGTACAAATTTGTTTTACTGCAATAAAGAATTTTCATTCATTCATTCATCGCTTGTCCTGGTCCCAAACTAGGATACCCTGTGCTAATGTAACCAAGCAAGGACGTCACAAGCAAAGAAAACACCCAGACTGAGGCCACTTGTACAAATGTACGGTGACTCCCAGTGGGAATCGAACACACGACCCCTTTCTTGGTAGGAAGGCAATCGAGCCAATAACTAAACTTTTTGATTCTCTATGAAGTCAGAGTATTTTTTTTAAGTTTTTGTTGGTGACTTTTTAAAATTGGGATGCCTATTCATTCGATTTATTGGGAAAAATAACTCGCCATATTAAACGTTAGTTGGGAGAACGCTGGCACGGTTAGCCAGAGGTCGCGGGTTCAATTCCCGGCATGGGTGGAATTTTTAGCCTCTAAAAAGGTTTTTTAAAACTGTCCTTAGCGCGGGGTAGTGCATTAAAATTAATATAATCATGTGGATGCAGCGATATCATTCCGATGTAAAACCTAACTGCAGGGTAGGTACTCGGGGCTGCAAGTGATGCAAATTACTTCAGCCGGTGTCGCTGCCTGTACGTAATACAGAGAGTATTGTAAAGAGATTCGAAATTTCACTGATGCCGGTAAGTCGCCCATTAGCTCTATTGGGAGAGCGCTGGCACGGTTAGCCAGAGATCGCGGGTTCGAGTCCCGGCATGGGTGGAATTTTTAGCCTCTAAATAGGTTTTTAAGATATAAAACGTGTGACAGCATCACGAAACATTGGAAATTCTTTGCACAAATATATTATTTCAGTATAATAGGCCGCTCGTAACAAAAAAGAAGTACGTTTTCAGATACTCGAAGCACACGTCGCATATATTATCGTCATTAAATGAATGCCGTCTTACGTTACCTAAATAAAAAGAAAATACAAATTCGGAACGTCTCGGAGACATAATTACGAATCCAAGTCAAACAAAACACGACTCTACGTTACGCATTTGACATTTATGGGGATTTCTAATTAAGATGTTTTTTTGCAGCGCTCGTGGCCTAGGCGAACCGAGTGATTGGTATCAATCACTTGAGTAAAGCTACAACAGGCGCGGTCAGGTGCAGGATGGGTGAAGGTCCCGTGACTATCGCTAGTGACATTTTTCCGAGCGCTTCCGTGCTTCGCAAGGCACGTTAAGCCGTTGGTGACAGCTGTCATGTTATGTCAGTCGTTAAGCAATGTCAGAAGCCTTATAGGCGGCTCATAACTTGTGACGGTAAGGCCCGCCACTGTCTTACTACCCTCCACCAACCCAGACTTGGCCCCCGTGGTGGAGTATGGCCTCACCTTTCTGCGATGCAGGAAGAGACCCGTGCCCCAGCAGTGGGGACATACAAAGGTTGATAACGATAACGAAGATGTTTTACTCCTTACGGCGCTTGAAAGATTTTTTTATATAGGCTATAAACGTCCTACTGCAGGGCACAGGCCTTCTCTCAGAGAGAGAGTATGGGCCTTATTACAACGCGTGCCCAAAGCAGATAGACAATTTTAAGCGCAGAGGTATTTGAACACCTTAGACACTCAGAGGCCTTATGGGCGGTTTGATAACTTCTGACAGTAAGGCCCGCCACTGTCTTTCAATCCTCCACCAACCCGGACTTGGCCCCCGTGGTGGAGTATGGCGTAACCCTCCTGCGATGCAGGAAGAGACCCGTGCCCCAGCAGTGGGGACATACAAGGGTTGATAACGAGACACTCAGATACCCTCACGATGTTTTCCTTTATCCTTTGCATTATTAGGGGGTATTAAATTGCTAATGTAAATTCATAAACGTATGTAACTTAGTATTCAAAATCATTGGTGCATGCCCGCCGAGCGAATCGAACATGCCTCTCGCTTCCGAATCTATTACTCTCCCCATTGGGTTACGGTGCCCCGGAAAAATGTGCTGTGTTAATGTGTTAATGTCAGTTGTAATATTCAATTTGAAAGAGAATTTTCATCAGTTGTAATATTTTAATTTTATTAGTAGGGGTTATATTTTTAATACGAAAGACGAAACAAATATATATTGCGAATTTAAGTGGAAGGGCTGGTAAAGGACGTCCCAGATGGACTTACATCGACCAAATAGGGGATGTATTAGCAAAGGGAAATATAAAAAGTACCCGGAACCGGCGTGCGTGCATGCAACGACTTATGGACGTTGATGAAGCGAAGGTGATTTGTCAGGATCGTGGCAAGTGGCAGTCCCTGGTCTCTGCCTGCCCCTCTGGGATACAGGCGTGAGGTTATGTATGTATGTATATTTATTTTTAGTAAAATTATTTTTTAAAGCGATGAATTTAAAGATATATAATTCAGTGAGGTTGAGTTCAGATTGAATTTTCAGTTAAGGCGAGGCTCTTCCTGATGTTTAATGTTTACGTCGTCAATGTCAAGATAAACAAAGCAAACTGGAAATTGTAGTAGTAGCAATACAACTCTCTAACGTTGAAGAACAACATCGTGAGGAAATCTGAGTATCTAAGGTGTTTGAAATTGCCAATCAGCTGTAGGCATGCGTGGCAATCAAACTCGCACTCACTCTCTCTCTTAAAGAAAGCTTGTACCTTACACTCGGGCATATATAGACTAAATAAAATAAAAAATATTTAACCAGTCCTACCTTATTTACTTAGCGACATTTTGAATTCAAAAATCCCTAAAAGTTTGGTTTGAACACGGCCTAAATCGTCCGGTGAGAAATAAAACCAAACTCGTGTAAAGGGGAAATTTCAGCCAAGAGGGTGCATAACATCGTATCGCTTTTAGTGAGGCTACCACAAATGTTCCGAGTACTTTGTGATTGTATCGGACACAATAACAGTAATTAGACGATATTTACCAAAGTAGCTACTAGCTACGTAACAACTAATGTATAAAAAGCATTGACATCATCATCATCAACCCATTATGTCCCCACTGAGGGGCACGGGTCTCTTCCCTGAGGACGGTATAGGCCATACTCCAGCACGGGAGCCAAGTCCGGATTGGTGGAGGCTTGCAAGACTAGTGGCTGGTCTTACTGTCAGAAATTTTCAAGCCGCCCTAAGACCCTTAACTTGGCATAACGACTGCTATCACTGCTGTGGCATGGGACTCTTCCTGTATAGTAGGAAGTATAGGTCATACTCGACCACAGAGGCCAAGTCCGAGTAGGTAGAAGATTGTAAGACAGTGGTAAACCTTACTATCAGAAGTTATCCAGCTGCCCAAAAAGCCTTTGAAATGGCTTAACAACTGCCATTACACAGACATCCGGCACCAACGGTTTAACGTGCATTCGTCTTCTTTTTTCGTATCAGCGATTCGATTCTATATTCTTCCTGCCCAATAGAAATGGAATATTGGCCACTGCATTACGGGGTAGTGTGAATAAAAAAGTAGTGAGAATGAGATAGAATATAATGACGGTTTCTTGAATTTAGGTAACTCTTCTATCGCTCAATACAATTTTCTCGACTTTCGCAACGTTTTCTTAGGTGACTGACGTCAATGGGCGGCCGCAACGATGTTCGTCTTCCGTACTCGTTCTCCCTACTCGAAATTGAAAAGCCCACCTTGCGGCAGTGGAATACGGTGGAGCAGACTCTCCTAATGTTGCCTCCAAAATCGCAATGAATCTCTTGCTTTGTAGACTTTTAGTACGGATCTACTTACGGGTGTTGTTATATCGGAAGAGTCCGACCAGGTTTCGCTCCGATTCGCAGAGCTTAATCATGGTGCACAGAGACGGAGCTCGCGTCGTCTAAAAGTCTACCATGTGTTGTGCTAACGAAAGTTTAATTTAAAAAAAATCTCTTGCGTCGTTTTTTTTCTAAGCAAAGGTATTTAATAACGCCTCGCATTTCAGTTTTCTGCTTTTTCGACAACACGTTTCGTCACGAAGCAAGCGAATGACTACATTTAGAAAAAAACAAATGAGAATCGAAGATGTTTTTATAAGTTCCTGACAGTATTTTCTTTTTTCTTACCCAGGAGTATACCATTCTCACTACTGTATGATCCCCCCTCGTACTGCAATTACTGTAAATACTGTAACGTGCCTTGCAAAGCACGGAAGCGCTTGGAAAAGTGCCACTAGCGGTAGTGACCGGATGGTCACCCATCCAGTAATAAGACCAAGCCTTTTATGGGAGACAAAGAAACTTTATCTGCACGCAGAAGGCATTCCTAGCCGTGTGGTTACCCTCTGAATGCGATGCGGTAAACAAAACAAACATGGTTACCGGGATAGATGGGTATTTCCTAGTATAATGATGTCACTGACATTGCCAAAGGGTTGTTGTTTCGAACTCTGATGTGATCTGCCGGAGAGATTTAAAGCGCTTAAGGCGATTGGGCTCCTAACAAAATATTAAGGCGTTTCGGGGCGCTCTCTAGCGCCACCAATGGGATAAAAATCATAACTTGTTTTACAATACCTTTTTATCTAAAAGTGAACATGAGAAATCTTAAAGGCGAATACTACACGCAAGATATATACTCGTATTGTGATCCGTCAATATATACTGTCGGATCGCGATATTTATTGACGTGTATTGAGCGATCACAATATTTATCGCTGGATTTCCGGAAATCCTTTTGATCTGATCCAAGATCATGGATCGTGATATTTATCTTGCGTGTAGTGTTGCGCGTCAATATTTATCTCGTCAGTACGCAGCGAGACGGCAGGAATGGAGGACGTCGGTGACACCGCTGCTGCTTCTGAATTGTTGACAGGCGACAAGATTGTCTTGAGAGTTTATACTGAACTTAGAATCCCTGCCAGAAGTTTGGAATAACGCGCATGTCAATTATAAAAACACAATCTTAAAAAACGAAGCACTAATTCCTGTTTCGAAATAGCGCAAAGTTAATGCCAATTTTTCTTTAGGCGAAATCGATCTCATCATCGCTGTATCTTGTTTACGCAAAAATGGCGCCACCAATTCAAAAAGGTTATCAAAACAGGTATGCAGGCATCCGAAAGTAATTTTCGTAGTCGTCCATTTCATTGTGAAGGCAAATTTTGTCCAATAAATTCAAATGTATAAACATTGCTCTCTTTTGTAGCCAATTTTTCATCCATCGCTTCCTTTTCACGCGTTTTTTTTTATGGATAGGGCTATAAATTATTGCCACACGAGCTCTAACTTTCCTCTGTCTAGGGTCCATCACGTCGGCTTCATACAAAAACGCTTCAATACTGACGATCCGTATTTTTGGTGTAAGGTGTGCTGTGATCCGGCTCAAGATACTTGATTAAATACCATGATAATTATCACAATATTTATTGACGTGTAGCATTCGCAACCGTGCTATTTTTCGAACCTACAGTCTAGGATCCACAATCTAGGACTTTAGTTGATTTCCGTAAAAAACGGCCGTTTTTAGCGGAAATCGATTAAAGTCCTAGGATAGTTATACTGCATTCTAGGCTGTATGTTTTAAAAATTGTGACCACAGATATTAAGATTTCTCATATTCACTGTTAAAAAAGACATATAATAATAATAACTTTATTTATTTCGAACAACAGGATTCATATTTGGTTAGTACATTTAAAACTTATATTATGTTAGTAGCATATAGGAACATTTTATTTATTTACATACGTCAAGGCCTCATGCGTGCGATCTGAAGCCTACAGCAGTGGTTGACGTATGTGGAGTCGACCCGCGCGCGATCATCGCCAGGACGCTGTTGGCGCTGCACCGCACCCTGCTCACTAGTGACGCGCCACGCTTACGCATGATCGCGTAGAAACAATCTACTCGCGCGTCCGCGAACATGCCGGAGGTGCTACAGTGGCGAAGCAGCCCCATCAGCGCCCTGAACGCATTGTTGTACTGAACTCGGAGAGCCCTGTAAGCTTTTTGAGTATAACTGACCCACAGACTGCCAGTGTAGAAGCAGGTGCAGTAAGCTCTAAAGCTCTGAAACATGTTATGATATTATAAAACATGTTATGATTTTTATTCCATTGCTAGCGCTAGTTATCACCTCTAATTCTCATGTTTAATTAAAAAAAAAACGTATTATAAAACAAGTTGTGATTTTTATTCCATTGGTGGCGCTAGGTATCACCTCTAATTTCTCATGTTTACTTTTTGAAAAAAAAAACGTATTATAAAACAAATTGTGATTTTTATTCCATTGGTGGCGTTAGTTATCACTTCTAATTTCTCATGTTTACTTTTTGAAAAAAAAAACGTATTATAAAACAAGTTGTGATTTTTATTCCATTGGTGGCGTTAGTTATCACCTCCAATTTCTCATGTTTACTTTTTGAAAAAAAACGTATTATAAAACAAGTTGTGATTTTTATTCCATTGGTGGCGCTAGTTATCACCTCTAATTTCTCATGTTTACTTTATGAAAAAAAAAACGTATTATAAAACAAGTTGTGATTTTTATTCCATTGGTGGCGCTAGTTATCACCTCTAATTTCTCATGTTTACTTTATGAAAAAAAAAACGTATTATAAAACAAGTTGTGATTTTTATTCCATTGGTGGCGCTAGTTATCACCTCTTATTTCTCACGTTTACTTTTTGAAAAAAAACGTATTATAAAACTAGTTGTGATTTTTATTCCATTGGTGGCGCTAGTTAAGCGCCTTAAGGCGATTGGCCTTTTATTAAAATATTAACGCCTGCTTACTGCTAAGTAGCACTTTATTAGAATATTTTCGGGGCTTAATCGCGTAGTACTTTCCAACGATCGCCATTATTATAGCCAAATTGTGCGTGAAGCGGTTAAAATTAAGAAACACAAAAATTTCAATCAGGAATGTGGTTTCAAACTGTCGCAAAAGCAAGAAAAAAGTCGCAAGGCTTAACCCTAATAGTGCTTTGTGTTGGCTGATTGAGGGTAGTCTGAAACCTTATCAGGCATCAGCCATCAGTCTACTCGTGACAACGATGACTGTAACGTCGTCGAAACGTCAAGGTAAAGTAGTAATAAATCACTACGCGATTAAGCCCCGAAAATATTCTAATAATGTGTTCAAGTAGCACTTCACTGTCACCAGGCCCTTGCTGAAAATCAGTGCTGTGGGCAAAAAACCTGCAGCAAGTACTGAGCCTGAGGCCGTTTTACCGCCGCATGGACACGGCCCCTATCCGCTTGCTGTGTTATATCGTGTTTGTTTGTTTTATTACTTTTTTTTCTTTATTTTTAGTCTCTATTTTATGATTTGTCACAGACATACTGTGTGGCGATAAATAAATGTATTTCTTCTTCTTCTTCATTTGTTTGGTAGTAGCTCTGACTTTGCCCTGTCCTATCTTGTATTTATGTGTATTGTTATTGTTTTCCTTGTATGTGACTATGATTGTTATGCCTTTTCTTTCCTGTGATGTGTTAATTAATTCCAATTAATGTATTTCTTTCTTTCCCTTAAATACCGAGACTCCTTGATCTAACACCACACATACTTCTCAAGGACTCCATTTCTGCGGCATTAAACCTGTTTCCTTAATTATTCCGTTATATTAAGTGAGTTTCGCTACTATACATAAGTTTGGGACCAGCACAGCCAATTTAACTCCTTTGGAGATAATTAAAACTGTTTTTATACGGATTTATGCACGTTTATTACGGGACCGGGACCACGGCACCTGAAAAAGTGCCGAAACGTCGGAAAATTGTAAAAATGTAATAAACGAGCATAAATCCGTATAAAAACTGTTTTAATTATGTCTAGTGCTCGTGTTAACCTTAGAAAATACTATCCTTTGGATATATTTTGGCAGGTAGTTACTTCGGATATTACAAGGTGAAATAAAGTAAGTAAAAAAGATGTAAGGTATCGTTTACGCAATTTCACATTTTACCTACTCATAAATAGTAAAGTTGTATATATTTTAGCACAAATTATTATTCCTTGAGAGAAATAAGAAATCTCTTACAGAGATAAGCTTCTCTTTGTCTATGTTATTTCTTATGTAATGGCCTGTTCAGTGTGACGTACGCAATAAAGTGATAAAGCGCTCGTGGCCTAGGCGAACCGAGTGATTGGAATCAATCACTTGGTTAAGCAACAACAGGCGCGGTCAGGTACGGGATGGGTGAGCGTCCCGTGACTACCGCTAGAGGCATTTTTCCGAGCGCTTGCGAAGCATCGCAAGGCACGCTAAGCCGTTGGTGCCGGCTGTCATATAATGGCAGTCGTTAAGCCATGTCAGAGGCCTTATGGGCGGCTTGATAACTTCTGACACTAAGGCCCGCCACAGTCTTACAATCCTCCACCAACCCGGACTTGGCCCCCGTGGTGGAGTATAGCCTAACCTTCCTGCGATGCAGGAAGAGACCCGTGCCCCAGCAGTGGGGACATACAAGGGTTGATAACGTAACGCAATAAAGTATAATAAAAATAGTATAATAATATTATTATTCCCTTTAAGTCAAGTCTAGCCGTTAAAGATATGTACTCGTATATGTTACAGTCAAAACTCTTAAACGGTCAAAACTAGTTTTGACTGCAGAAAAATTAAGTAAAATTCCAATATGCATCCAACAATGTCGAGTTGGTTTTCGGTCTTACATGATCAACCTAACACGCCTCTTCGCGTTCCGCTACGCTACGCGCTTGGTCGCACCTATATTTTTGCTGTCGCAAATTGAGTGATGCATCATTTTACGTATTTTTACCATTTGGTATTTTAAATGTAAGCTTTGGACTAAAGTACTTTTGACTGATTTTAGCAGTCAAAACTAGTTTTTACCGTTTAAGAGTTTTGAATGTGACATATATGCCGAGCCGCCTTAAGCAAGGCAAAACTTGCCGATGGGACTTGCATCGCGTTTCGTATCACGTGCAAACATAATGAGTTCGCAAAGGTCAGCGATAGGTTGAGGTCCTAATAATTGGAAGCGATAACATTGTTTGAGAGGCCATTAGCCAAAATCGATACAGGCGTGATACAGTAGCTGCTATTTGTACTGTTTTACTTTCAATTTTGGACAAAACTCGGGTTACAAAATCGTTTTACCTGCTAAGTGCTAGTTGGAATCCCAAGAGTATGACTATATAAATAATAATTTATAATTAAAAAATGTACATTGAATTTCATGTTCTTTTCAATAATTCACCCGGCATCAACGGCTTACAGTACTTTGCGAAGTACGGAAGGTCTTAAAAAGCTATAATTCCTTTTTCGATCTAATAACTTTATTCGCAGAATATCTTTATTTGGTGGTCCTACAAATAAAATAGATAATCGGAACTGTTATCACCAATACGTCACGGATCACTATGTGTCCAAAAGACGAAAATTAAATTAACTTTACCAAATGCGACTAATTTTAGATTCTATTGGGGACTCAATAAAAGAACTGAAATACATGAAAGAAGTCTAAATACATCTCTACTGTTAGAGTTTATGAAATGAAAAAGCAACTGTCTTCGTGTGACACTTTCACTTCTGTTTTGTGTGTCGAAATACATTTTCGGTCGTCATTATTTTCCGTTTTATTTACTAGGGGTTGTTGGATTACCAAGGGGTTGTTGTGTGGTGTCGGCCTAGAGAATAGCACCAACCCAATTCTTCCCGCGGGTTTCGTAAAAGGCGGCTAAAGGACATAAACAAACCGGGTGTGGGCAGCAGCGCCCCCTGCAGTACAATTCCGCCGAACTACGATCCCCAACCCGGATGCCCAGCGTGGGGATTATGGGCATTACCCCCTATGATAGCACAACGTGGTGCTCTTTAAAGGAGGGCTATGTCCAGCAGTGGACTAGTATAGCCTGACGACGACGACAACGACGACGAATCCAGGGGTCTAAACAACCCATAGCCAACCAACTGTGCTACTATCTGCTTCAATATCTACTGCCTTGAAAACAAATCTTACCTTCTTGTTCCCCGGTTCCTTATGTTCTTGCACGTACTCCGGCTTCAGGGGCTCAGTCTGCAGGTCGGGGAGCGAGTGGCTGATACGAATGGCTGCTTGGCGCGAGAGCGAGTCGCAGTTGCTCTCCTCTGACTCCCGACGGGTCCTGGTGGAGGGAGAGAGAAGGGTAGATGTAAAGTAAAGTAAATATCATTAATGTATAGGGAAGCGCGGGTGATCGTGCTCTTCCACTATAAAGGAAAATTTCCCGCCAGGCCGATAGTATGCCTGGGGACGGCCGGTCCGACTACTGTTAGTCGGACGTTATACGAGTAGTTATGGTATGTCATTGAAACAATTTTTTGCGATGCAGGAATGTTGGAGTTCTTAGTGCGCGCGTAGAGTTGACAGTGCTCGCCACAAATGAATTGTCAAAATACCTAATGACACTACATTCGTTACATGTTTGTGTGTGTTAGGTTTTGCGTTTTTGGACGAGCATCTATCGTGAAGTGGTGCTGTCATGTAATGGCAGTCGTTAAGCTATGCGAGAGGCCCTATGGGGGGCTTGATAACTTCTGACATTAAGGCACGCCAATGTGTGACAATCCTCCCCTAGCCCAAACTTGGTCCCCGTGGTGGAGTATGGCCTAACAAGGAATAGACCAGTGCCTAGCATTGAGGACATACAAAAGTTGATATCATGACCTGTCCGCTTGAATGTAAGCATTGTTATAAAATACGGTAGGTAAACAAGAAATATCGTTAACTCCTAAAAGTTTCCTATTTACATGTAAATAGCTTTTCCTGTAATCTTTTTAAGGCAACCCCTTGGATGGTTTTACATTGGACGATAACGGTAGCCACACGACATCGGACTGGTAGATTCCTACACTAACAGTCTATTAGCTTTTAGAAATCGGATATATTCGTGTAATAGAAATATCGGAACTAATTGACCCTTAATTTCGAAATCGGAACTAATATGACATATATACTTATATACAGAGCAGGAAGTATTATTACGCTCGTGTGCTTTCGGCGAAAACCGAAGCCTACTCTAGAGCCCGACGCATTTTTTTGTTGTTCACTGCTGCATTAGCAAGAATTTCGCCCACAAAAAATGTAGTGTGGGCATTTTCGATAAAATGTGCGTGTGAGAAAGCGGAATGATACAGATAGATATGAGGCGTACTATGCATAACACAGTGAATAACGTATTTCATTGAATATGTTATACGTGACAGTGAAAAATATATTTTTAAAATAATTGCCTGAAAGTCCAATATATTTTTGAAATAATTGCCTGAAAGTCCAATATATTTTTAAAATAATTGCCTGAAAGTCCAATATATTTTTAAAATAATTGCCTGAAAGTCCAATATATTTTTAAAATAATTGCCTGAAAGTCCAATATATTTTTCGTTTTTACACACAGATTTATACGTGAAATGTTACATTATCAAGCCGCTGTACAGACAATTAGACTTTCACTTTAAACTCTTGTGTGAATAATAGTCCAACTGTAGTCCAGTGAAACTATAAATTTTCCATTGTATCAATAGTGATTTTACACACACGGCATGTATTGTAGTACAATGACAACTGCATGAACATGGCAATATCATTTCATTGATGCTTTAACTCTATACCCGCGCACGTATTAAACCTTCTACATAGCAAAGGTATAAAACAACACGTCACGTGACATGTCCATTTATCTGTCATTGTACTGTAGTGCGCTAACAGAATCGAGCCCCAGTTTCTGATGTAGAGACGGACCTCCATGAATAATTATTATAGTCCACGATATCGCGCGGCTATCGTCCAGTGAAACTGTCCGTCGTCACCGCCCTGGGTGGGAAAGACACGTTATTTGAAACCAATCTGCGAATATTGGTCGATATAGGACCCGTAATAGGAGGGATTTGGGAAGCCTACTGTGAGTTGTCGTTTCAAAGTGATGTTTTAGATTAAGGCTGTGACATGCTGTCTCGCTCGCACGTTCTAACATGTTTAATGGTTGTATTCAAATGTTATAGTGAAAGTACGGGCCTTCATGAGTTATTTTTTCTTATCCTGTACCAAAGATGTACGAAAAATACATAAATTAAAAAAATTAAATAGAGAAAATCTATACATGCTTGAGATACTATTAAAACTTCCTAGAGATTTAATTAATGACGGTGGCCTATTTTACAAAATATAAAATTAATTGTGCTCAGCCTACCTACATACCTTATTTCCAAACACACACGCACACACACACACAGTGTGACGTCACAGACATACGTCAGTGTGTGCATTTTTCAGATGACAAACTGAACCAAGTAATATCACACTTCACAATTAATATTATAAAGGCGAATTTTTGTGAGTGTGTATGTTTGTCATTTCTTCGCGTCTAAATAGCTGGATCGATTTTGATACAATTTGGTATGGAGTTAGCTGACATCCTGGATTATGACATAGGCTACGTTTTACAGCGGGAAAATATCTTATTCCCATGGGAAAATCGAGAAACCGCGAGGAACACCGGAGGGCACAGTTAGTAGAGAATAAATCTGAAAGGGAGAAAATATGCAGTTCATTTTACAGAACACGCACTCATGCTAAGTCCATTGGCCAAATGAGAAATGCGAAACGGTGCCCCCCGTCGGACGAACGAGCTTTCTCCATCGCCTTGTGTATTGCTTCCATAAAATCGACTTGTAATACAGACACGATTTTACTAATAATGTACAAGGTTACCTAAAAAAGCGCAATTTTCATTAAATTAAATCAGAATGGTTTTTTTCTTTTTTCTGATACGCTTTGATAGCACACAATGTTTAAACCTGTATGTGTATAGAATAGGAATACTTCTTGGTATGACAATGATTCACCGCACGCTGCACAGTTACACCATCAAAATTAATCAAATAATCTTAAGAAATTACATAAATTCACGCCTTTACCCCGGAGGAGTTGGCAGAGACTAGGATTCGTCACTTACCACTGTCCTGACAAACTCCTTTAGCTTCATCAACATTAATTTTTCATTAGAAATAATCACTCGTCGTCCCGGCTGCCTGAGTAGGTAGTCTTAAACGATTACGAAGGTTAAGGAACACAGGGCGCGTTCAGTGCGATGAGTAAATCGTCTAAGACTAACGCTAGTGGCATTCTTCCGAGAGATACCGTGCTTCGCAAGGCACCTTCAGCAGTCGGTGCCGGCTGTCGTCGATAGATGGCAGTCGTCAAGCCAAGTCAGGCGGTTTGAAAACTTCTGACAGTAAGACCAGCCACTAGTCTTGCAAGCCTCCACCAATCAGGACTTGGTCCATGTAGTGGAGTAAGGCTTTTAGCTTCGTTAGGGAAGAGGCCTGTGCCCCTCGGTGGGGACATAATGGGTCGATGATGATTAATCACTGACCTGCCGACGAGCCAGCGCCAAGTGGCCGCGCACTGGTGGCCGACGGCGGCCAGCAGTACAGCGGCCATAACCAACAGCAGCAGCGCGGCCGCGTAGTCGACCGTGCTCCCGCGCAGCGCGCCCGAGCGACCCTCCAGGCTTTCCGGTGGCCACGCACCTGGGGACAAACATATAAGTGAATTAAAAACCTACTTAGAGGCTAAAAATTCCTCGAACCCGCGACCTTTGGCTAACCGTGCCAGCGCTCTCCCAACTGAGCTAATGGGCTCAGTCGGGAGAGCTAATAGGCTCACTCACCAGCATCAGTGAAATTTCGAACCTCTTTACAATACTCTCTGCCTATTTAGAGGCTAAACATTCCACCCATGCCGGGACTAGCTCGGAAAATGTCACTAGCGATAGTCACGGGACCTTCACCCATCCTGCACCTGACCGCGCCTGTTGTAGCTTTACTCAAGTGATTGATACCAATCACTCGGTTCGCCTAGGCCACGAGGGCTGCAAAAAAACATCTTAATTAGAAATCCCCAAAAATGTCAAATGCGTAACGTAGAGTCGTGTTTTTTTTGACTTGGATTCGTAATTATGTCTCCGAGACGTTCCGACTTTGTATTTTCTTTTTATTTAGGTAACGTAAGACGGCATTCATTTAATGACGGTAATATATGCGACGTGTGCTTCGAGTATCTGAAAACGTACTTCGTTTTTGTGACGAGCGGCCTATTATACTGAAATAATATATTTGTGCAAAGGATTTCCAATGTTTCGTGATGCTGTCACATGTTTTAAATGTCGAAAACCTATTTAGAGGCTAAAAATTCCACCCATGCCGGGACTCGTACCCGCGACCTCTCGCTAACCGTGCCAGCGCTCTCCCAACTGAGCTAATGGGCGACTCACCGGCATCAGTGAAATTTCGACTTTACAATACTCTCTGCATTACGTACAGGTAGCAACATATGGCTGAAGTAATTTGCATCACTTGCAGCCCCAAGTACCTTACTTTGCAGTTAGGTTTTACATCGGAATGATATCGCTATACCCACATGATTATATTCTTTTTAATGCACTAAAAGAATATAATATAAGTGAATTATCACGTGCGGGCTTGCGGGGAACACCTGTGGCAACGTTTCGTGACTGTCTGTTTAAGGAGCAATCCTCGATAATTTATAATCTTTTTTTATGTTGCTTATAAATGTCCCACTGCAGGGCACAGGCCTTCTCTCAGAGTGAGTGTAGGGCTTAATTGCCAGGCGGACCCACGGCAATCGGCAATTCCAAGCACTGAGGTATTTGAACATTCCAGACACTCAGATTTACTGACGATGTTTTCCTTCAAGTTACAGAGTGGTATTCACAAATGTACGTGGGAGTTAGAAAACAAAGTCATTGGTACAAGCCCGCACTGGGAGTCGAACCTGGATCTCTTGCTTTCGAGTTCATCGTTCTACAAACTGGGTTACCGCCGCTCTTAATAATATTTTCATAATTGATTAATTAGTCAATTTAAAGAGAGAGCTGGAAGCTAAATTTCTCCCGCTCATACAATAATGTTGTCTATATAGTAAGAGTGAAAGCAAATAGTTATTCAGTCCCTTTCTCTAATTTACTGTAAAGTGTAGTTCAGCCACTAACCGAAAAGGTGCCATAGAGATTCTGTTAACCTATTTGACACGTGCCTGACCTCTCAAAAATGTATGCAAAAGTTTTTGTCCAAACTTTATCCATTTTATTTCATTCGACGTTTACCATTTGAATCTATTGCCTCGTTGCTAAGAGACTTCATTGTGAAGCTTCAATCATGTGAAATAGAAAATCCAAACTTTGTAAATACACTAGGTTATATTATAGTTTGTCTGCTAATATGAAAATTACTGAGAAGCACAAAGGCAAACTTTGTGGAATAATGAACAAAAGCTACTCAATCGATTAAGGCGAACACGCATTAAGCAGAGTCGAAAGAAACGAAATCTAGAATTATTTCGTTCTCCAACCCGAGCCGCATCGAGTGAATTGAAGATTGGAAAGGCTCTCGATTCCCAAACGAATTCGAATGACATTAGATCCTCGCCGTAAACAGCGGACAAAGCGACGTAACGCGTAAGTTACGTTACAGACGGGCAGCGTGAACGCAAAAACTTCTTCCAGAAATCAGAAATTTAGTTCTACGTAAAGAATTAGAGTACTTCAGTACCGCAAGTCGCTAAAAAAGTGATTTTGCTGACACTACCTACCTGTCAGATCATAGAAAGAAGACCTACCGCAAAAGATAGCTCTGAACTGGTTGTGACTAGTTTATTCTAGTTTACATTGGTTACACTATATATATTGGGTTATAACGGACTCTGTTGAATGTCAATTCACAATGAAATTAAAGCTGCCTTCAGGTCAATTTGAAATGGACAAAATGGGAGCGTAGCGTGGTCAATTAATCCAAAACGGTCGGTCATTGAAAGAAAAAATTTAAAAAATTATATAAATTGCCACAAAAACATACACGTAAAAATACTTAGGTACTTTACATCGAGAATGGGAAAGAAAAAAAACGATAGGCTAGACGATAACATATATAGGATAGACGATAACATATTTAAACAAATGCTTGCACCTCCGTTGCAAGAAAAAAAGTCACCAACTACTTGTAAATTACTAAGTATACATAAATCCTTTTGTATTGATTTGTATCTTTTTAAGTAACCGGAGATTGTCTTCATGAATTTTATGTATTCTACTCTTATCGCACACTAAGCTCTTACCTAGCGATGAGGAATGCTTAGGAATTTAAAATAATAATAAGCTAAGTGTTTTACTGTATTTAAAGGCTTGTTCTTGATTCTGTTTTTCCTCCTTTATAAAATAAAATAAATAAATAAACTCAGCAAACGTTGCTGATACGTGCTGGGAACAACACATCACCAGCAAAACATTGTAGTCGGTTCTTTCAGCCGTATGAAACTTCAATGAAACCAGTGGGATCCATTTTGTTCGGAATAGATTGTGCACATTCCCCTTTAGTCTGTTCCATCACGATCGGGAACTAACTAGCAGTGGCCGCCCGGCCGGAACTTGTTTAAACGACTAGTCTTCATTACTTCTTCGGGAGTTGCAAAAGTTCCGCAACCAAAGAACGACGCCATGGAAAGTAGAAAAAAAAATCGATCGATATCAACCCTTGTATGTCCCCATTGCTGGCGCACGGGTCTCTTCCTGCATGGCAGGAAGGTTAGGCCATACTCCACCACGGGGGCCAAGTCCGGGTTGGTGGAGGGTATAAGACAGTGGCGGGCCTTACTGTCACAAGTTATCAAGCCGCCCATAAGGCCTCTGACATTGCTTAACCACTGCTAGTAAAAAAACTACTAGAAAATAAATACCACTCTTTAATCAATGTCACACCTTCCAGTTTAAGTCTTACTCGACGAGCGATTGCCATACAAACGTAGTTTCTTTTTTACAAACGACATGTCGATACAAAATGAAACTTTGCCTATACATTTTAGGTTTGAGTGATATAATTAATGAAAGTGGCGGCCTTATTGCTTAGACCCATTTCTTCCAGACATCCTACGATGGAGAGTTGCTGAAGAAAAAGTTAGACGATCGTTTGAACGGTTTGAAAGTTCTTAGAATTGGAAATCAATCAATTGAAAAGAAATTATAGACTTCGGAATACGGCCGATATCTAAATCTAAAATTTCACTAAGTAAATACTTAAGAAACGCTCTATCACGCTCTTTTTTGTTAAATTCGAGGAGACAGCACTACATTTAATTACTTACTTATCGAAATGCTCAATTCAAAAACAGGCCCTTAACCATTAGTTGAAAACACGATCATACCACAACTCTTTCCACTTTTGTAACTTGCCACTTTTAACGATTATTTGATACTAATTTAATTCACCCTCCAGATTATCAAGGGAGCATTTTTTTATGCAGTCTATTAATGTCCCACTGCGGGGCACAGGCCTTCTCTCAGAGAGAGATAGAGAGAGAGAGAGAGACAGAGAGAGAATATGCACTTATTTACCATGCGTGCTCACCGTGGTTTGGCAATTTCAAGCGCTGAGGTCATGACAATGTTCAGGTTTCATGACGATGTTCTTCTTCACAATTATCGAGTGAAATATTCTTTTTAATGCACTAACCCGTGCTAAGGTAAATTTTTTTAAAACCTATTTAGAGGCTTAAAATTCCACCCATGCCGGGATTCGAACCCGCGACCTCTGGCTATCCGTGCCAGTGCTCTCTCCAATTGAGCTAACGGGTGACTCACCGGCATCAGTGAAATTTCGAACCTCTACAATATTCTCTGTATTACGTACAGAGAATATTGTAAAGGCATGGGTGGAATTTTTAACCTCTAAATAGGTTTTTTAAAAATTATCGAGTGGTATTGAATGCTACTGTCACCAGGCCCTTGCTGAAAATCAGTGCTGTGGGCGAAAAACCAGTACTGAAAAAGCAATTACTGAGGCCGTTTTAGCGCCGCATGGACATGCCTCGTATCCGCTTACTGTGTTCTGTCGTGTTTGTTTTTATTATTTTTTTATATTAAGTCTCTATTTCACGATTTGTATATGCCTGTGTGGCGATAAAAAAATGTATTTCTTCTTCATCTTCTTCTACTATAACTAACAAATGTACGTAACGTACAGTCTATTTATTCTTACTTGTCCAATTTAGTAAACAAGATTCTACCCTTAAACTGTGACTTTTTAGTCCAAATGTCTAGTTTATCTGGCATCTAATCTCAATTTTAAGGTTAGAATCTTGTTTACTAAATTAGACAAGTAAGAATAATATTTTCTAAGGTTAACACGAGCAGTAGACATAATTAAAACTGTTTTTATACGGATTTATGCTCGTTTATTACATTTTTACAATTTTCCAACATTTCGGCACTTTTTCAGGTGCCGTGGTCCCGGATGACATCCGATTATGATTGTCATCCGGGACCACGGCACCTGAAAAAGTGCCGAAACGTTGGAAAATTGTAAAAATGTAATAAACGAGCATAAATCCGTATAAAACAGTTTTAATTAAGTAAGAATAAATAGACTGTAGAAAACAAAGTCGTTGGTACATGTCCGCACTGGGAATCGTACCTGGGTCTCTGGCTTCCGAGTCCATCATTCCACCCACTAGGCTACCACCGCGCCGCAACGGAGCATAAAACAATAATAAATAAAGCAATAATCAGCACAAATCAATGTGAGGAATAATCAGTATAATGAACGTCGAGACATCACTAGGCTCGTGTATCGCATATACGCAGGTTGATTTAATTAATTTTCGCTGAGTTTCTCTTGGCGAGTTTAATGTGTCAAAATTTGAGCCGGGTATCTTATGATAGGCACAACAGATAATGACTAAAATTTGGATTTTGGAGTTGAATTCAATGTAAAGGAAAATGCCAGTGACCTCTCCGGATGGCACATAGTAGAAAAATAAATAAATTAAAAAATAAAAACCGACTTCAAAAGATTGAAGCAGTAAAAACGCAAAAGTGACAACAAGGTTTTGTAGAAATATATTTGTGAGAGTATTTCTACAATAAATACATCGAATTTAAAGCTCTTATTTGTTTAAATTATTGCTGTGTTTTTAGTGTTGGAGTCTTTGAAGGAGGTTTTAGATTTTATTAAAATAAAAATTCACGATTTTTAGTGGATATCTTTTTTTTGCACAAAGCATGAGCACTATAAAATAAAAACGATCAAATCGGACTACGGAATTATCTATGAAATTTACTCTTTATCAAAAACGATTTTTACCAAATCGCTTCACGTGTATTTGAGTTCCCCGGAAACATAAAAATCAACACCAGATATCTGGCATACAACAACACTTATTACTCTGACAGTTCCATACAAAAGTTGTTATTAATTCTAGGAGGTTTAAAGTTTGGAGGTTTCATCGTCAGGCTATACTAGTCCACTCCTGGAAATAGCCCTCCCCTAATGAGCGCCATAGCGCCCTGTCTTCAGCTTACCGCATCCAGCATCTGCCTGCAGTTTTTCGCAGATCGTCATCCCACCTAGTCGGAGGGCGTCCTACACTACGTTTGCCGAGTCGCGGTCTCCACTCAAGGACACGTTTGCTCCAACGGTTGTCGGTTCTTCGCGAGATATGGCCAGCCCACTGCCACTTCAGCTTGCTGATTCTCTGAGCTATGTCGATACTTTGGTTCTCTGTCGGATGCATTCGTTACGAATTCTATCCTTCAGAGAAACTCCGAGCATAGCTCTCTCCATAGCTCGCTGAGCGACTTTGAACTGGTGGACCAACCCTTTCGTGAGTGTCCATGTCTCGGCTCCGTAGGTCAGGTAGAGGTCCGACAGGTAGGACGCACTGATTAAAAACTTTCGTTTTCAAGCATTGCGGTATAGATGACGAGAAGACTCGGCGTAGTTTCCCAAACGATGCCCAGCCCAGCTGGATCCTCCTCTTGGCCTCCCTCTCGAAATTGTTTTTACCTAACTGCAAAATCTGCCCGAGGTAAATGTATTGGGAAACGATTTCGAGAAGGTGACCATGTACGATGACCGGTCTCGGATCAATGTGGCCGTTGATCATGATTTTGGTTTTATCCAAATTCATGCCAAGACCGATACGTCGCGAGGCTGAAGCTAGGTCGGTCAGCATCTGGTTCAGCTCCTCTAGCGACTCCGCCATTAAGACTATGTTATCTGCGAATCGCAGGTGTGAGATGTAGTCGCCGTTTATGTTAATGCCCTTTCCTTTCCAGTCCAGCGTCTTAAACATATCTTCCAACGCGCTTGTGAACAGGTTTAAAAGGAACAATTTTTTCTATATCGATGATAACATCACAATCGCGAAAAAACTAACTATTGCATTTTATATAAATTTCTAACGTTTAATTCCTAATTTCATTAATTCTAAATTGCACCCGACCACCCGTCTCTAATATCTTTCTTGTCTATGGTTGCCTGGAAGAAATAGCTTTTAGTAATAAGGCCAACAATTGTACGATATTTTTATATAATGTCTGTTACTGTAATTTCTGTGTACAATAAAGAATATTCTATCTCTGTCCGTCTATCCGTCCATCCGTCCATCCGACCATCCGTCCATCCGTCCACATCTATCCATCATTCATCTATCCATCTATCTATCTAAGTTTGCTATGTTTTTTTTGCCAGTAGCACTGTTGACTACCCAAAAAATATAGCAGCGGGCAACAAAACAGTGCCCAAAAATATTGCTACCGCCGTATTCCCAACAAGCTTAGCTCGACTAACAAACCATGAAACCTTGGCGGGGATTTATCACCCGTCTAACCCGCGTTAATCTCAGTTAGGCGTCTAATTGCGCTAAAAGGCAGGGGTTACGTTTCACTTTAAGCAAAATACCGACGGTATTAAGTACTCAGGTGTAAACGATTTTTGCTAAAGGTGTCAGTTGTCAACTTAAGCTTTTGAGCAAACGTCCTTAGACGAATGCACAATTCTAGAAGAAATTTGAACGTGTCCGCGCCATCAAGCGGAAGATAACTAAGTAAAGTTATAATTTACTTTAAATATCATAATATAGTTATCAATCCACGGTGGGTACGCGTGGTAAATACACACACGCACACGCTCTCTCTGAGAGAAAGCATGAGCCCTGCAGTGTGACGTTTATAGGCAACATAACAAAAATTATATGTAAAAACATATACATTTTTTTTAAATAGTATAAGCTAAGTTTTGTAGTAAATTTAAATATATCCCTAAAAATACCAGTGTGAAAGTACCTCGGTACTCATAAGGACTGCTGTCAGTTAAAACTGTTTCGCAAAATCAGCACTCGTGCCGCGAAAACAAACTCTACGACCCCATTAATCTTTTTTGTTCAACTAAAACTCTCCAGCGATGAATAATTCACAACAGCAAACTTCTTGAAATACTGGTGTATTTAGCTCGCAACGAAACTAAAACGTTGCCGCAACGGTGGCTCGTTATGAGTACAACAACCCGCGAAACTTACTGAAGTATCACGCAGGACTCCAGCGTTGGAATTCAGAAGAACTGTTTAGATGACGCTGAAATATAGATGGTTGCAAGTTACTTTTTTTAAGGAATTTATAAAATATCATTATTTTTAAAAAAAATATAAATTTGGAAAACTATAGGTCTATTTCTTTATAAGACAATTAGTTCACGTTTTTTATAAGACTGTTCGTATGAATAAATAAAAAAATAGTTTATACTAAAACTATTTTTTTCCATAGTAATAGACAAAACAACTAAAGAAACGGTTATTAAGTTGTACCTTGAGATAAATTTGGGCGCTCGGTCTGTGTCTTTGCCTATCTTTCCTGTCACGAAAGAGCCGTCGACACTTGTGGCTGAATTATTTACCACTCAAGCACTCGCAGTAGCACTTTTGTGTTATCTGAGTGTTACTTAAAGCACAGCGTGCTATTGATTCGAACTCGGATGACGTATTCCTATTCCTTTTTAAGATTTTCATTTCAGAAAATGATAGTTCTTTGTTTTAACAGTAAATAATACAATACTTCTTCAGGCTATATTGTGTAGTCCACTGCTGGACATAACCTTCCCCTAATGAGCGCCATAGCGCTCTGTCTTAAGCTTGCCACATCCAGCATCTGCGGACAGTTTTTCGCAGATCGTCATCCCACCTGGTCGGATACAATACTACTGTGTCGTTTTAATTTTAACAAATGTACGTAACTTTAAATGTACGTCATAGGTACATACCAGCACTAAAGAACGAACCTGAATCTCTTTGTCGTTAGTAATATCAGACGCTAACCGTGAAGGAAAACATCGTAAGGAAACCCGTGGCTTGGTTGGCTCCGAACTAATTAACTAGTCTTTCCTATCTAGACCACAGGAAAGACTAGTCAATACCGATTTTTTTTGGGAAACCACGGTTACCACGGTTTGGTACTAGCATTTTAAATACAGATAACTCTTAAACATAGTCCAAAAAACCGATGTAAAACCTAACTGCAAAATAGGTAGGTAGTCGGGGCTGCAAGTGATGCAAATTACTTCAGCCAGATATCGCTGCCTGTAAGCAATATCGATAGTATTGTAATGAGGTTCGAAATGTCGCTGATGCCGGTACTTGCCCATTAGCTCAGTTGGGAGAGCGCTGGTACGGTTAGCCAGCGGTCGCGGATTCGAGTCCCGCTGTGGTGGAATTTTTTGCCTCTAAATAGGTTTCTAAAATAGTCCAAGCATTCGAAAAAATGAGCGATTTGGACGTGACATTGAACACTATGCTTTGCGAGTACTCAACAGACGGTTAATCACCGTTGGTAGACTGTAAATTGTAAATCTTGAAACCTAATTGGTCTTCTAACAAACCTTGTGTTAGCATCAGCTGTCTCTGACGGTTTTGGGAAAAATTCAATCGCCACATCTTCTATTTATTTTAATCTAAAATTCTATTTATTTCATCTGTTCGTTTTTTGGGAATTGATTAATCTCAAATCCAATAAAGAATCTTGTTTTAATAACATAATATCCTTCCGCCAAACTTCTACGGTTGGCGTTGCATGCGAAATTCTTATATTACCAATATAATTTAGACGCATACTTTTGAGACGTGAATAAGTCTAAACTGAGGGTGCAAATGAATACCATAATTATGCCCAGTGTACTTCTACATGATGTGTTCAAAACACATACCACGTAGGTAGATTTTAAAAACATAACATAACCTCACGCCTGTATCCCAGAGGGGTAGACAGAGACCAGGCCACTTGCCACGATCCTGACAGATCACCTTCGCTTCATCAACGTTCATAAGTCGTTGCATGAACGCACGCCGGTTCCGGGTACTTTTTATCTTCTCCTCTTTTGCTAATACATCCCCTATTTGGTTGGTAGATTTTAGTTTTTATTAAAATCAAAATTCACGACTTTTCGTTTATTTTATTTTTTTTACCTGTACGTAATACTCTCTGTATTACGTACAGGCAGCGACATCTGGCTGAAGTAATTTATTCTTTATTGCGCTAAAAACAAAATTTGTAAAAAGGCGAGCTTAATACTATATAGTATTTTCTTCCATCTAACCTACGATGATGTGGACAGTGGAAAGGGTAGTGCCAGTAAACAATATAATATAAGAGTGATTTATTACATAAACTTAACTAACTAAATAATACAAATATCCTTTGGCATGGCAGTCAGATAAAAGAGAAGTACAAATTAATACTTTGATTTAATTAAAACATCGAGGACACAAAGGGTCGAAATAATGCTGGTTTTATCCCAAAACAAAAGCAAAATGTAACAGAAGTTGTTGGCCCGGGAAAGTGTATTTATTAATTCCTGTCCACGTACCTTCTAAATTAGGAAACACAAAGGAACTACTCAATTTAGGGGATAACTTCCAAAAGGGCGCTTGAAAGTAAGGGAGCGGTCCCCGCACGCAACTTGAGACCAAGATATAATATAGCGCGAAATGAGGTGAGGTATACAACATGTGATGGAGCCGCTTTCAGCACAAGTTCACAAATCAATTCATAGATGACGCTTACAGGCGTGGCCATAGAAGAACCAGAATACGTCTGTCAATAAAACCTGCACATGTCCAAACCAACGCAACATTCCTTTCTTGATTCTAGTCTAGTTAGAGGCTAGAGTTTATTTCGTCTGAGCTAGGTCTAGACCTATAGTGATAGCTTTAAACTTTTCAACAAGTCATCTACCCTTTCTTGGAATCGACGAAATAGTTTTGTAAGTAGATGAGACTTTCAGGAGCTTCATGTAAAGTAACTTGAATGACGCTTTAAGTATGCTCTTTACCAGAATTTGCTGGATATAAACTAAGCATATCTCTCCAACTATCTCCCTATGTTTATGTATGTTTATTATTGCAACTATTTCACCTTTTTTGCACTACCCTTTGCCAGTCTCTTCAACGCCAAAGGTTTGCATTGACTTCTTAAAGGTTTGCGTAGTGCATATATAGTTCAATAAAGAATTAAAATAACCAGTGACAAAAATATCTAATATTGTTTAACCTTTCATAACATATACTTTATTAACTCGGTCCATAGATAGAGCCCACTGCTGGGCATAGAGCTCTTTCCTTTTACGCCAACCCCTTTGGTATCCTGCCAATGACCCGAAGGGTCAAAGACCTAACTCAAATCACAGGAAAGCAGCGCATGAGATTGAAAAACCACTAATGTCGCCTTGAACATTGAACTTTTCACTTATACATCTTTGTGGGTAACGGAATGTTTGCTTAGCTCAGCGGTATTGATGTGAGCCGTAACATGTATCACACATCGTGGATACAGCGTTTCAGTGGACATCTGATAAGTGACAGTGACATTGAGTCACATAATTGTATGATAAAGTTCAGTAGATATTTAGTTTTTGCATGCAGATATATGCGTTAAAATTTATTTAATCGAGGTCCTGGTTCCAAACTAGGATACCCTATGATATGGCAACCAGGCAATGGACACCAAGAATGTTCATAATTTAAAACCAGTGCCATAGATTACTTAATGATTTGAATGAGGCCTAAAAGACCCTCAAACGAATTCGAAGTGACACCATGTCAATTATTGAAGAAGTAGCTACGAAAGTGTTATCTATCTTCTATTTAAAAAATGATATTTTCTTTGCATCTAATATCCGGTACGAAGTATTTGCAAAAAGATTAGACTTGAGAAACTGCGCGCAGATCCACGGTTATGTGTGGGTGTAATGTACATGTGTTAAGGGTGAACAGCCGTTTGACGGGACGCACTTAAGGGGCAGCCAGCGGTGGGTCCTAATGGCGCTATCGATAGAACGTAGAAGTACTCAATGTGAATGGCGGGCGTTTGATTATATTGTAGTGCGATTGTTCCTTTTATAGACTTAGTTGGTTAGAGTGCCTGCATGGTGAGCTAGATGGGCTATTTAGAAACTAGCTTCGGCCTTGTTTTCTTTTCTATTTTCAATGTGCTTTTCTTGTACATGTATTTAAGACAATTTGTTGGGAAGTGGCTCCAAATAAATAATACTTACGTTTTCTTCTTCTTCTTCTTCAGGCTATATTAGTCCACTGCTAGACATAGCCCTCCCCTAATGAGCGCCATAGCGCAATTTCTTCAGCTTACCGCATCCAGCATCTGGCTGCACTTTTTTTGCAAATCGTCATCCCACCTAGTCGGAGGGCGTCCTACACTACGATTGCCGAGTCGTGGTGTTCAATACGTTTTCAAGGGGTTTTAATTTCCTAAGACATCTTCATTGCATTATGGACAAGACCATTGAAATCAACCCTTTTATCTCCCCTCTGCTGGGGCACGGTTTTCTAACTGCATGGCAGGAAGGTTAGGCCATACTCCACCACGGAGGCCAAGTCCGGGTTGATGGAGGATTGTAAGGCAGTACCGGGTCTTACTGTCAGAATTTATCGAGCAGCCCATAAGGTCTCTGAAATGGCTCAACGACTGCCATTACATGACAGCTGACACCAAGGTCTTAACGTGCCTTGCGTAGCACGTGACAAGTCCATAGTGCGAAAAAACTAACATCCAGTGACAGCTAATATTCAAATTAGCGAACTGTAGTTTATGTATGAACGCTTTTTTGTCTTCATTTCCTTGCTTTGTCTCTTTACATCATTAATGTCATTTCTTTTCATTCAGTTCTGTATCATTTTTATTCCTAAAATTCACTCATTTTAGATTTGTTTTGAATTTTGACACTACTACAAATTTTGACAAATCGCTCCTGAAACACCCTATTGTAGAATTTTCTTAACACTTGAAATCACAAAGCTAAACCTGCCGAGAAATCCTAAGCATCAGGGATTTTAACTTCGTTTAAATGTTTAGTTATTAAGACTTTAAGACCTTCTAGGAGGATTACAGGCTTCAAAATTTGAAATGCGAGCTACATGCAGTAATACTAGTTCCAGCTACGAAAAAACGGTCAAGTGCGAGTCGGAATCGTGCACCGAGGGTTCCATACAAAGTTGTAGGTACTTATATATTATAAAATATTATTATATATATTATAATATATTATTAATTTTAGCATCTAAATAGGTTTTTAAAATTGTCCTTAGCACGGGTTAGTGCATTAAAAATATAATATTATAAAAGGTTTAAAAATCGACTCTCGCAATTTTTTCCGAGCTTTTACCGAACTTCATAGACAATTTTTAACCGACTTCAAAAAAGGAGGAGGTTATCAATTCGACGCGTATATTACTTTTTTTTTTGACTATGTTTTCGCATAACTTCGTCAAATCTAAACCGATTTCGATATTTTTTTGTTTGATTAGGTATAGCATCCCATTGGTCCCATTTTAATTTGGTGAAGATCTGATGAAGACTTTCAGAGCTGGATAACTGAACTCTTCAATGGACAGCAGCAAATAAGGCCTAATGAGCCCTATCCATTAGCAATATGTATATGTTTCATAAGATATAGTGTAAAATTGGTCCTAGGGTAATATGCTGAGATTCTGATAAAGACTTTCTAAGATGAGAAATTCAAATTTTAAAGCAAAAATTAAGTTTTGATGTTACAAACACTTTGTTCATCAAATACTTTCATTCAGTAACACTTTCTCTGGTGTCTGGTGGACATTGTTTCGAAGATCATCAGCTCGAATGTCGGTTTTGAGAGGTTCTAAACTTCTATTCTAGATAGAAATATGCCGTTTTCACTAAAGTATTTATTTTCACTGTCACTTTCTACAGCCGAAGATTCGGAGGTCTGATGATGGCAAGCTCAAGGACACCCAGATCTAGGGCTCCGTTGCACTTAGAAACCCGGAATTAAAGTTGGAATGTATAGTTTCATTATTATCAGCTCGAATGTCGTTCTCTAGAGGTTTTAAGCTTCTATTCTAGATAGAAATATGCCGTTTTCACTAAAGTATTTAATTATATTCTTTTTAATGCCCTAACCCGTGCTAAGGACAATTAAAAAAAACTATTTAGAGGCTTAAATTCCACCCATGCCGGAACTCGAACCCGCGACCTTTGGCTGACTGTGTCAGCGCTGTCCCAACTAAGCAAATGGGCGACTACCGACATCAGAAAAATTTCGAACCTCTTTACAATACTCTCAGTATTACGTACAGGCAGCGGAATCTGGCTGAAGTAATTTGCAACACTTGAAGCCGCGAGGATCGAACCCACGACCTCTGGCTAACCGTGCCAGCGCTCTCCCAACTGAGCTAACTGAGCTGTGCGCAATACAGAGAGTATTGTAAAGAGGTTCGAAATTTCACTGATGTTGGCAGTCGACCCGGCATGGGTGGAATTTTTTGCCTCTAAATAGATTTTTTAAAGTATTAATTTCGCTGTCATACCAATCATCTGTCAATTTGCTCACAAATGGCTATTAAAACCGTAAAATATTTACTTTTAAGTTAAGTATATTTTCTAGCCTTTGACCTAAAAACTTTTAAAACCTCTTTCCTTTTACCTCGACCTCAGGGGCATAACTAAAACGTCTCATGTTTATTATCTAAATCAATAAATTAAGGTTTATGTATAAAAAACCATTTTCCTAGGCACTGCAGCGTCCGACTAGTCCCTTCAGCCGTCTTGTGTAAGTTAAGGTGCCACTGGACGCTGGATAAATCATCTCATTACGTAGATACATACATACATAACCTCACGCCTGTATCCCAGAGGGGTAGGCAGAGACCAGGGACTGCCACTTGCCACGATGCTGACAGATCACCTTCGCTTTATCAACGTTCCGAAGTCTTTGCAAGCACGCACGCCGTTTCCGGTTACTTTTTATCTTCCCCTTTGCTAATACATCCCCTATTTGGTCGATGTATTTCCACCTAGGACGTCCCTTACCAGCCCTTCCACTCACATTCGCAATATATATTTGTTTCGTCGATCTTTCTTCCTTCTTCCTCTCCACATGTCCAGTCCAAACCAAAGCAACATTCTTTTCTGAATTCTAGTCACTACATCCTCTTTCAGTCCACAACGTTCTCAAATCATTACGTAGATGCAAAAGCCAATGTAGGTACGTAAAAAAAGTATCTTCACGGAATTACTTAGTAGTGTTTTGATAAACGTTCGTTCGTTATCAACCCTTGTATGTCCCCACTGCTGGGGCACCGGTCTCTTCCTGCATCGCAGGAAGGTTAGGCCATACTCCATCACGGGGGCCAAGTCCGCGTTGGTGGAGGATTGTAAGACAGTGGCGGGCCTAGCTGTCAAAAGTTATCAAGCCGCCCATGAGGCCTCTGACATGCCTTAACAACTACCATTATATGACAGCCGGCACCAACGGCTTAACGTGCTTGCGAAGCACGGAAGCGCTCGGAAAAATGCCACTAGCGGTAGTCACGGGACGCTCACCCATCCTGTACCTGACCGCGCCTGTTATTGCTTAATCCAAGTGATTAATTCCAATCACTCGGTTCGCCTAGGCCACAAGCGTTTTGATAAACATGTTAACTAAAAGAGATGAGACTAGAATTATTGAGAAAGGAATGTTGCGCTCGATTGAACATATGGAGAGAATGAAGGGGCGTTCGGGCAAATATATTTCGATCAAACAGGGGATTTGTTAGCAAAGGCCAAGATAAAAAATATCCAAACCGAGCCCTTGAATGCAGTTACTAATTGAATGCCGATGAAGCGAATAAAAAATATAAAAAAATATACTGTAGGCACGCGTAGTTATTAAAACCACATTTGTTATGGACTAAAAATCGTGAAATATTTTTTTAAAATAAAAACCGACTTCTGTACCCGAGGCACTAAAAACTCAGAAATAATTATTTTTTTATTTGTTTATTTATTTGTATATACATCACACTACCATTGCAGGATTACCTAATTCGATAGTGCAGGAACCTTAACTTACAATTAGTTGCAAAATCAAGCTACTACAGCGGATAAACGAACACTATGTGCATCATTAAACTTATAACTAAAATTGTTAATATAAATATTGTAATACAACATAGAAAATTACAAAACACCTAAACAGAAAATGTAATAAACAAACTATCCCATTACGTATAACATGGCACATTTAAAACAGCCTCCGTAAACCCTCTCAGGGAACAGTTAAACAAGTCAACACGATTAGCAACAGTGATGAGCGTACGCAAGGCACGGGTGAGCGGAGCATCTCGCAGCAGGTTGAAACGCGCGCGCGGCACGGCCAGAAACGTACCCGTCCGGCACGCACAACTGTATCTGCACTGTACCCACATGATTATATTCTTTTTTTTAATGCACTAACCCGTGCTAAGGACACTTTTAAAAATCGAGTTCGAATCCCGGCATGGGTGGATATTTTGGCCCTTTAGCCTAACTCCTAAGGCAAACCCGCAAGTCTAGATATTAACGGGAAGAATGTTATCTTGTCCCAAGTCAGTGTACGTTTTAATAGGCTTGTGTCCTAAAAATCAATCGCAATCTTGCATTATTAGCATGATTGATCTGATACTTCATGCAAAAATTTTCTGCAAAATAAGATACAGACCTAACTTTACAGTCTGTTTCCTTAAAGAATATACCTCGGGCTCTAGAAAAGGCTTCCGTTTTCGCCGAAAGCACACGAGTGCAATATTACTTGCTCCTCTGTATAAAACTTTTCTTCACTATTTTGAAAAGTTATGTAAATTAAGTGTCATATTAGTTACGATATTTGTATTACACGAATATATCAGATTCTATCCGATAGTAGCCGAGGTATATTCTAAAAGCTAACAGACTGTATTCTATTAATTTAGTTTAATTAAATGTCAAAGGTCACCGACATCTGATTAAGCCTAAAGTCAGTGGAAGTCACGGTCAATGAACTTGAGTTAAAAGGGTTCACATCTCCACTATCCCCTTGGAGACTAATCATAATACTAAAATTATTTGACGCTGCTAATAGGAAGACCATTTTTTTTAAATCATACTTTATCAAATAATTGATTTAAACGTTCTTAACGACTTTTATTTTAACTCGTTTTAACGACTTTTATTTTAACTCGTTTTTAACGACTTTTATTTTAGAGTCATTATGGCCTTCTTCTTTTCGTGTCAGCGATTCTACCAGTTTATATTTATGGTCTAACAACGGTGGTGGGCAGCTCAGTGGGTAGAACAGTGGACTCGCAAGCGAGAGACCAACTTTCGATCCCCATCGACTTTATTTAATATCAAAGTTACGTACATTTGCGAATCTGTAATCGTAATATCACACATTAACTGTGAAGCAAAACATCGCGAGGAAACTCGCGGCTTGGTAGGCTCCACACGTATTGACTAGTCTTTCCTGTGAATTAGGTTGATTAAGCTGTCAGGATGGTATAGGTGCTGGGCAAGCTTCCACCATCATAAACCATGTTCCAGGCACTGCAGCATGAGAGTGGTCCCTTCACCCATCTAGTGTGAGTGAAGATGCCACTGGACGCTATATAAATCATCTCATTACGTAGGTGCAGAGGCCAAGTGCTATGTTATAAAGGAAAAGTTTGTTTGTTACTTCTTCACGTCTAAACGGTTGGAGCGATTATGATAAAATTTGATGTGGAGTTAGCTGACACGATGGATTAAAACATAGGCTACGTTTTACTGCGGGAAAATATCTTACTCCCATAGGAAAATCTATGAACCGCGGGTAACACAGCGGGGTACAGCCAGTATGTACGTAACTCTAGGGAATTGAAAACCTAGGTTGAATAATGTGAGCGCCAAAAAACCGCACGTTTTTTGTATTTATTGAAGCGGACATGAGTGATGGATCGCAGTCTCACCTGCCAGATTTCCTGTAGAACCATAATTTATTACTGGCCATCGTCACATTTTCCTGTTAGGCGTGGAGACCATTTTTTATAGTCAATGGTCGTGTCGTGGCGGTAAATTTTATATATAAAGACTAATTTTAAAAGAAAAAAAAATTAGTTATACTATTTAAGCTTGGTTTTTTAAATTATTATTTTGTTACCACTGGTTACAATCAATCACTTGAGTTACGCAGCAACAGGCGCGGTCAGGTGCACGATGGGTGACAATCCCGTGACTACCGCAAGTACTATTTTTCCGAGCGCTTCCGTACTTCGGAAGGAACGTTAAGCCGTTGGTGCTGGCTGTCATGTAATGGCTGTCGCAAAGACATGTCGTAGGCCTTATGGGCAGCTTGATAACATCAGACAGAAAGGCCCGCTACTGTCTTACAATTCTCCACCAACCCGGACTTGGCCCCCGTGGTGGAGTATGGCCTAACTTTCCTGCGATGCAGGAAGAGACACGTGTCCCAGCAGTGGAGACATACAAGGGTTGATATCTATTACCACTAATTATGTTATTTGATATCATGTATGTATGTACAAAAATATTGATAAAGGACCGAAGCTTTAGGATCATACAGAAAAATAGTATATGGACTGGATAATTATACAAAGAGTAACTAGTCTCCATCTATTTGAACTGAAATTTTAAAACAGCGATATAAGAATTATTTGCTGTGTCCTACATTATACGCCATAGGTGATGATTTTAGTACATATGGAAAAGCCAGTATAGTAAAATATGTTCATATTTATTAGTGGAGTCTCCGTCCTTTCAAATATTAATAGAGAATTATAGCACCATATGTGTGTAAAGAGAGAAATATTTTTTTGGTTGGTGTTTACAATAAAGTGTTCTAAAAAATAGAAGTAATAATAATATTTGAGACAAACCAACAAAAGCTTAACGAAGCATTACACAATTGAAAGGCGTATTTTTAAAACTTCATGAAAAGAATCTACAATAAATGAAATTAAATTATTATATATAATTTAATTCCACGATTTGTATTTTAACAACTTGTTAGAAGTATAAAACATTAATTGAGCTTCAATTGGCGAAGCACAGCAAACTTAAAAATACTTTATTAGTATTACTGCCTGCCCTTAATTTAGCGGTAACAACTTTCATAAAGCATTATGTATGTAGACGTCTGAAATAGAGCAATGTTGGCAAAAAAAATTGCTAATATCCCAGACGCTGCTTAGCCACAGGTGTTACCGTCTAGTCGTGTATCTAAATAAAACAAAATTGAAACAATACAGGGTTAGTTCTTAAATGCTTATTTGTCTTAAACGCTTCTTTCTAAAATGCGCAATTCCTGAGAAACATTAAATCGAATTTATATTCACATGGTTGCACTCGTGCGACCAAAGTTGTCGAAAAAAAAAAACAAAAATGACAATCTCCAGCGGAGATTGTTGTCTCAGTTTCGATTGCTTATTTTTAACCACAGATTGCTATTGGATAAAGGCGTATTTAGTTCTGTAATTTTGACAGATTACTAGGTTTCATTTAATGCAACTAGATGGCGTTGTTAGACAAATTTATAAAAAATGAGGAGATAGTCACCTTTGTTTCTATACCCCTCAAATATTTAAGTAAATTTCGAAATACGTGGCACATCTGCCTACCATGCAAGAGGTCCCGAGTTTGAACCCGGCTGGAGGTAAGAAAAAACCTAGGTGTTGGATGTTTACATGTTTGTGATGTCATTGTTTCTGGTTCCCACGACACAGGGTATCCTAGTGTGGGACCAGAAGCAATGTACGTGCCTATATGTAAATGTTATATACAAGCACTTACATTGCTTCTTTCCCCACCTTCAGATGGACATAGGACATAATAGAATGTATTTATTATTACCAAAGCCATATCCATAACTGTATAAAATAGTTTTGGATTCCTGGGCAATAAAATGCTTTCTTTAGCTTTATCTCTATCAATCCTTAAAAGTGGTGGTTCCTTCGACAACAGTACTTTCCTTTTCCTTTCTTATTCAACGAGCCTATTACTCTTTTTTTTACTATGCTCTTGCATAAGTCGTCAAATCTAAACCGATTTCGGGAATTCTTTATTTTTCCGTTGATAACGTTTACCGTAAATTGAAAAAGGCGCGGCGTGTACGATGCACTTTCACCAAAATATAACGTTACTCAATAGGTAAATTTAATATTCAAGGTGTTTCCTGCGTTCCCCATAAGAATATAAAACACCATTTCCTATTATGCACGAAACTACCAACCACACAAGCGAATAACCTTTCGGCTCGAATTTCGTACTTAAGTCAAGGACGTAAGAGTTGCCTTCGTGGGAGTATTTTACACTGTTTCTACGCTCACCGCTTATCCCCCTTTCCATTGATTCAGCATTTGCGGAAAGCCTTAGTGAGGTAAACGTGTTTTGTATTGCATACAAGATGGGAAATGGAAAGATTCAAAATGTAAAAAGTTTATGTTGCCACCGATACAAACTTTTTGGAGATCGATTAATATATTTCAGACATTTACAGTTTAGACATTTACAGAGTGCGTGGAAAGAAGGTTGGGATGCAAAACACTCCTATAATCGTGGAAACCTCTTCTTCTCTCATAAAGAATGAAATCCTGAAGTTGAGTAAGGCATTCAATATAAAACACAAAACAAAGCTATGTGCGAAGCACCTGGGTTTACGCACTGACGAGGATACTCCTGTATTTATATCGGAGCAGCTGACTGCCAAAGGATCACGTCTACATTTTCTAGCTAGAGACCTTGTAAAATCTAAAAAATACAAATTTTGCTGGACTGCATACGGAAAAGTATATGTGAGAAAAGAAGAAAACTGCCCCTCTATACAGATAAAATCAGAAGCTCAGGCACACCAATTTTTACACCAAGCATGACTACTTGCCTTAAACTGTGTCGCCCAAGAAAATAAGTCTACAAGTCGTACCAATTCAAAAATAAATATACCACCACACAAACAAAAGTACAATAACACACCCATAGCACAAAACAAAACTCACATCAAATTCATGTTTAACTTTCTACGAAAAATTGTTATACGAACATTATTTCCTCAACTATGTCGCATATGCCATGAGCGAAATTGCACCGGCAGATTTTCAAATAATTCCTTTGATGATAAATAGTTCTTTAACAGCATTGAATGACATTGATAGTACAGATATTGCGTACTCTGTCAAATGTGATATTGAGGATCTTCCAAAATATGTAAATTTTAATGATAAGAACCTTACTCTAGTTTCTCAAAATATCAGAAGCGTGTACAGCAATATTGATGACCTAAGTATTACCCTTGCTCAGCTGAAGTTTTTGCCAGACATAATAATACTTAGTGAATGCAGACTAAACACTAGTAAGCAAATTCCATTTTTAACAGATTATACCTCATTTTCGACGACTCACCACTTCAATCAGAATGATGGTGTCGTGGCTTATATAAATAGCACTATCACAGCAACTGTCAAGGAGATAATACTGGATGAGGCATCATGCTTGCAAATAGAAGCATGTAATAGTACTATCTTGGGTATATATCGTCCCCCTGAAAATACATGCGCAGATAGGTTTATTAATTCACTTAATCTACACCTAGAAACTCTAAAATCAAACGAATCTATTACACTGGTAGGAGATATAAACATAAACCTGATTCCCAAAGACACTGAACAAAGTTATGAGAGAAAGAATAGATTTAACTACCTTAACATGTTAATACTACACAGCATACTACCTGGTCATAATATTCCAACAAGAGAAAACAGCTGTTTAGACCACTTTATGCTAAAACTACAAAAAAAGAAATTCTCTGCCACTATATGTATATTGAATACTACTGTCACGGATCACTCAATGATACTAATGAGTACATCAAACATTAACACAAGTCGTAAATGTCGTAAAACTAAATCGGTGACTGATTATAATAGAGCGCTTGAACATCTGTCGACTAAAAACCTTAATGAGCTACTGTTTAGTGAAGATCGAAATTGGGTAATGAATGTACTAGTCCGTAAGATTTCTGAGTCCTTGTTGGAAAGTACGAATATTGTTAGTATTGCCAAAACAAGACGCACAATAAAACCCTGGATAACCCCAGGTATGTTACGATGTATCAGAAACAGAAACAAAATGCAAAAGAAGTTACGAAATAATCCCCATGATGAAATAAATAGAATAATATATAAAAGGTACCGTAATTTTTGTAACAATTTAATAAAAAAGCTGAAACGAAATTATGATAGAGAGCTACTTAATAAATCCAAAGATACAAAGACTCTGTGGAGCAGCATAAAAAACATTGCAAATCTAAAACAAACAAAGGAAGATAACTCTAAGTTGCTTAATATTAAATCTACCCCTAATGAATCAGTTAACTATGTGAATGATTTTTTCGGGAACATAGGTAAAACACTAGCCGAAAATATTAAACAAAGTCGAAACATCTGCAACCTATCTAGCACTCAAACACGCAAGACTCACACGTCATCATTTGTTCTCTTTGACACCGACCCCGAGGAAATTAATCAGATTATCACGAATCTTAAATCAGAGAGTGCTCCTGGCTATGATAATATCCCCACAATTTTCTTAAAAACTGCCAAAAGACAAATCGCACCTATCATCAGTCACCTGGGTAACCTCTGTTTCCGCAAAGGCGCCTTTCCATCACCCCTTAAACAATCTATTATTACCCCTGTGTGGAAGGGTGGAGACAGAGACGACGTCAATAACTATAGGCCAATATCTGTGCTTCCTTCTATTTCAAAAATCTTAGAAAAACTGGTAAATGGTAGGCTTCTTGAATACCTGGAAAAATTTAATTTATTATCAGACAATCAATACGGATTTAGGAAGGGCAGGTCGACAGAAGATGCTGTCACAGCATTAAGCTCTTATATTGTTGAACAACTGGATAGTGGTAAAAAGTGCCTAACTGTTTTTCTAGATCTCAAGAAGGCATTTGATACCGTCTCTGTCCCCATCCTACTACAAAAACTAGAGCGCATAGGAATCAGGGACGCACCGCTAGCACTATTCAAAGACTATTTAAAAGATCGAAAACAGCGTGTTAAAATTGGCCAACATTTCAGTGATGATTCTAATGTAACTTACGGAGTGCCACAAGGGAGTGTATTGGGCCCCACTTTGTTTTTGATATATATAGATGACTTGTGTGAAATGAAAGTCAGCTATGCTCGGACTATATCTTATGCAGATGATACGGCAATAGCTTTTACAGGTGGTTCATGGCAGGAAATTCATGAAAAAGTGGAACGGGAACTAGTCAAGACATCTGACTGGCTGACGGAAAACCTACTTACGCTAAACACCCAGAAAACTAACTACATATGCTTCACTATTTACAAACGGACACAACCGGACACGGATTTAAAAATTAGAATACACAGTTGTAATAACATACAAAATAGCCTATGTTCCTGTCCCTGTATAAATAAAGTTACATCTACTAAGTACTTAGGGATTATGATAGACCAAAGGCTTTCATGGCATTGTCAAATTGATTTAGTCAACAGCAGAGTAAGAAAACTAATCTGGATCTTTAAAAAATTGAGACATGTAGCACCGAGACCATTACTTATCCAAATATATACCTCGTTAGTTCAATCTATTATAATTTACTGTATTTCGGTATGGGGCGGGGCGACAAAAACAAAATTTCTGGAGGCTGAGAGAGCACAACGTTCCTTACTTAAGGTGATGTTCTTCAAACCACGGTTATATTCCACAGAAACGCTATACAAATCATGTCAATTGCTTACAATCAGGAAGTTGTATATTCTGGCAGTCATCTTAAAAAAACATAAATGCATGGCATATGACCCTAAAATTCACTCTAGGAGGAGAAATGACATAGTTATTAAATCAAACCACGTAAAAACATGCTTTGCTAGTCGCCAATATGAAAACTTGTCGGGCTATTTGTATAACCAGATAAATCGCAGGTTACACATCTATCCTATAATAAGATTTGAGTGTAAGAAAGTACTGTCTAAATGGCTGCTAAGCCAGAGCTATGAGGAAACGGAACTCTTGTTACAACATGTTAGTTAAATGTAATTAGTGTAATAAACATGAATAAATATAAAACACACACACATACACACACACACACACACCCTCACACACCCTCATACAAACAAACACACGTACACTCTCACACACAGACACACCACATTTCTATAACTTATCCAGCTTTATAAAAATAAGATTCGATAGTTAGTTTTAGTTGTTCAACCTTTATAAGTTGTGGAAGAGCGGGTTTCCCTGGCACAGGTATTTTATACGTACAAGAGAATCCCAGCAAAAGTGTATGTAAGAATAATTTTGGTTGTATGAATAAATATTTTGTATTTTTGTATTTGTATTTCAATTTAATTCAATAAAATTTTTGGTAACATGGCAACGATTAGTATATTTCATTGCGAATGCGGAAAGCCTGTCATTGCAAAGAATTCCGACAAGTGTCTACCCGAGCCGAGGCGAGCCGAAAGTGAGGTTTTACAGGTGGTTAACAGTCGGAACAAGTTGCAAGGACGGTTCCGCACGTGTACTGAACAACTATTTTTTAATACAGTTGGGAAAAAAATACATAAGCAATTTAACAAAGATTTTTTTTAGAAAATGGCGCCAACCGTAAAAGAATATAAGCAGATTTTTTTTCTTCGACCCATTCTGGGTCGTCCAAGTCCTCAGTAGATATTTTTTATTGGTGTGAAAAAAAATTAAATTTAATGAGATGAAATGAAATGAAACCTAATCTAACTCATTGAATCAAATCATTAAATCTGATATTGAAACAAATTGAGTAGCTTCTTTTTAGAAATATTTGCATGAATCATAAAAACTTCCATGCTTTTTTTAGTAAAAACTTCGTGGTCGGTTTTTTTCTTTTTAATAGACATTATTTTGACCGTTTAGAAAGAGAACGCACGAGTTTTTCGAAAGAAAAAGCTCGAGTATGCCCACATCCCGAACGCTATACGTCCCTGAAATACAGCACTTTTTTGAGCAACTGTATTAAAAAAATAAATACCTAAGTTCTATTTTTGAACAATTTCAAAGTTGGAGAGTCGAAGGACATTGGATAATTTTGAATTTGGAATGAAAGCTACGCCCTACTTAAAAATAAATGATCCGGCCTCCTCTTCGATGTGAAAAATAAAAATATTTCTCAAGGAAAGCCAACATTAGAGGGTCAAGGTATTCGAACGCTTTTCGTAATGTAAATTTCCTTGATAATATTGCGAAAGGAAAGTAATTTCATGTTTTAGTGAAACATCTTTAATATTAAAATGAATCGCTGAATGTGTTGGAAATCGCAAATCTCGAGAGCAGCTTTACCGATTTTGCTAATTCTTTTTTTAGAATATTCCTTGGCCTACGAGGATGGTTCTTACGGAGACAAAAAATAAAAAAAAATAAAGAATCGATGGTAGGCGGTACGAAATTCGCTGAGACAGCTAGTATTCCTATAAAAATCTGAATCTGTATTTCATTGAAAGAACGGTTAACAATGGTTGTCTGATCGCTAAGCCACACGGAAGATAGTTTGGGATACGCGATAAATTTTTTTCGACAGGTTTTTCTCACAAATTTATATTTTTGTGAAATATACTATAACGTTGTAAAGATAAAAATACTCTGTTTAATTAAATCAACAATAATTTAATTGCACAGGCAGGGTATAACATTTTTAATTAAATTAGTATACGCGTTCTAAAAATGGCAATGACTCCACTAATTCATGGTAGTGCATGGCAGAATATCCACCCAATGTAACACAGAAATTTTGAATTTTTTTATATAATATACGACGACTTATTTCAAGAATTCTGCATTTGTATTTTTTTTGCGAAGCCTCTATGTTTGTGTCCCACTGCTGGGCAAAGGTCTCCCCCAATTCAGTTCAGAGTTTCCTGTCCTGGGCTACCACAGACCACTCCTGCATTTGTATTAAATTGTATTAATAAAATAAGAACTGTTTTCGCAGATTATATATATATACACACATATGTGTATGTGTGTGTAGAGGGAGAAACGCTCGGAAAAAATGCCACTGGCGGTAGTCAAGGGATTGTCATCAATCCTGCACTTGACCGTGCCTGTTGTTGCCTATCTAAACTGTTTGATTCCAGTCCCTCGGCTCGCCCAGGCCACGAGCGATATTACTTCACTCAAATATGTATATGAAGGTAGTCTAATAATAAGTTGTTTCCCTCGACATAACACCAAAAGTAGAACCAGAGTGCTAAGTGCGAGTTTGACAGATCCAATCGAATAACTTTACTACCGCGTTAATCAAGCATTGAGTAGTGAGTATGAGTAAGTTAACCGTTCGAACTGGCAAAACGCTGTCACTGTACAACTCGCACTCGCGTTTATTCGTGTTTTGGCTGGTAAACGTGTTCACTTCTCAACATAAACCATTACAACTCGCATTCAGCAATTTTAATTTCCATACTTGTCGCTAGGTGGCTTCCTCGCTGCCATAGAAATATGAGTTTACGTCAATGCGATCGAGTAGTTAAAAAACTCGCACTAAGCACTCAGGTAATAAGACGTAGGTCCAAAGTGGCAACAATAACACCTTGGCGAGAATACCTCACGGAGAAGTTACATGGGAGATTGTAACAGACGCAGTAGAACTTTCGACAAAGATGTCAGAACTTGTAACGAACACCTCACGCAAAGCGAACTGACACATAATGGGAAGACAAAAGGTCTGGACTGGCTTTGTTGTCAGCCTCGTACAGTGGACCTCTTCGCCGTACCTCTTTTGTTTCCTATTAGGGAGCCAATTCTCATTTCATTAGCAAATAATTCGTATACGACTCTTAAGACTTATATGACTTGAATTCTACATAAAAAGTCAGCCGACAGCCAAGATCTGTATTCTGAACGCCATGCTACATTGAATTCGAATGAGAAAATAAATGGCTAATGACTCTGTCGAGTTCTAATCTTATTTTTATGCGACAAATGTCTGAGCCTTCGATTATTTTGCACCTACTACGCTTTCAATTGGCATGTTTGGGAATCGGCTCCCTGCACTTAAAAGCGAGTCGTTTCAACATCATTTGACAATTCACCCGTCTTAATCAAGTTTGCTAGACCAAGTTTTTGCTAACTTTACAATGGTTAAGACTAACGCAATTTTTTTACATATCAACTTGTGATAGCTTTATCTTCAATGCGAATAATGAAATAAAAAATCAACATATAAAAATCTCGTGTCACCGTGTCGTTATTGATCTGTTCCGAAACTGATTGACCGATTTATACGAAATTTAGTAGGTCCAGAAACAGGCTATAGACGGATTAATATTAATCGATAGATAATTATGTTATTATGTAAATTTGTTATATAGTAATTTAAGCTAAACTTCTGCATTGGTTTTATACTTAAAATATAAATTGACGATGTTGTTTTCTAAACTGAATAAATGAATATGATAGATAGAAGATTCTTTATTGTACACAGAAATTTCAGTAACAAAAGTTAATTAATATTTATGTTTGTTATTTCTTGCCTAGGTCGTACGATTGTCCGAGTTACGCGTTTTGTGGCAAAAAACGTCAGAGTTTGACAATTAATGTACTGGAAAGTCGCGACTTTCGACGGTTTAAACGTGCGACCATAGACGAATAAATCGTCTATGGTGCGACTAACGTCGACTAATAATAGTACGACGACTAATAATAGTACGTCAATGTACTATCCAAGCTGGTGTACAATAAAGAAAATTCTCATCTCATCTCGTCTCGTCTCATCGAAAAGAGACCGACCAGATCTACCCACCGAACTTGTTGAAAAAATCCTGTGTGAAACAAATAACATAATATTCACATACAGGCACATACATTGCTTCTGGCCCCACACTAGGATACCCTGTGTCGTGGGAACCAGAAACAATGACATCACAAACATGTAAACATCCAACACCTGGGTTTTTTCTTATCCCCAGCCGGTTCGAACTCGGGACCTCTTGCATGGGACCTATTGCACAAACATGTAAACATCCAAGACCTGGGGTTTTTTTTCCAGCCGGGGATCAAACCCGGCTGCCAATAAGTGTAGAGTGCCAAAATGCCCTAAAATAACACTTCTTGTGTTAGTTACGAGTAGTTATAAGCAAAAATTAACTCATGTCTCAGATAAAACTATACAGGCTTCAGTGAAGGTTTTTTTTATATATATATTTAATAATATGCATTCTGTAAATTTCTTGCATAAATAACTTAAAAAAGAAAGTAGCAAAAATGAATTCTCTGGGCTACGGGTCGCAACTGCTTGATTCACGATCATTCTCTTCAAACATGGTTATGTCAATGAGCTGACTTTGTCAATATACTTAAAAAAATTAAGGAAGTTTTCAGTTCGTCTATATAGTTTTTATGTGTGTTCAGTGACAAATTCTTACCAAATCCATGTGTTGTTGTTGTTCAGAGGTTGTTCCATATTATATAATTTCCGCAGCGTAATCTCCTTTACCTGAGCTTTTCGGTCAAAGGACAAACAATGTCCAAGCTAGACATACTCATCGACTACCTTTATTGGGCAATAACGGGCAATATAAGGCACATTCACTCCAATATGGATACAATCACCCCGCGATAAAGAATACTATCAGCGCCACCTAATATTGAAATTAGCAAACTATGCTATGGTTTCTGTTAAGTGCATATTTTACACGCGGTTTTTTTTGTCTATATGGACTTCTTTCTCGATTTTGACCTTGTATGTCCCCACTGCTGGGGCACGGGTCTCTTCCTGCTTTGCAGGAAGGTTAGGTCATACTCCACCACGGTGGAGGTTTGTAAAACAGTGGGGGGCCTTACTGTCAGAAGTTATCAAGCCGCCCATAAGGCCTCTGACATGGCTTAACGACTACCAACCCGGACTTGGCCCCCGTGGTGGAGTATGGCCTAACCTTCCTGCGATGCAGGAAGAGACCCGTGCCCCAACAGTAGTGACATACAAGGGTTGATAACGAAATTGGGCAACTACAACCGTGGAATCATACGTAATAGCGCCCTAGTAGATTAATTGTAAAATTATGTCATTTTTGCGCTGATTCGTGTCATCGTACCGAAGCATAAGACGGATGACGGTCCCCTTATCGAAAGGGATAGTTGCTTAAATTGAACCCTTTTTCGGCAGTTGGGCTGTAATAAAATAAGGACCTTCCAAATAACGTTAAAGCGCTACAGTGTGCTAACTAGCGCCGCAAATGGAATAAATTTCGTAACTTGTTTTATAATAGTTCTATAACGTTATGTGTTTGAAGCGTGAAGCATGAAGTCCATACATTTTTTGATTGCGTTGTATCTATAGGCGGGAATCTGTTATTACCTATTTTTAATCTACTAGCATAATTTTGTAAGCTGATGATTCTCCTACGTGTTAAAATAAAATAGCTTAGCTGGAAGAAATATCTATAGAAATTACCTCGCCTATGCATTAACTTATATTACGCTTATGTTCTGTGTAAAAAAATCACTTTGTGTACAATGAAGGATAGAAACGTATTATACGTTTTTTTTTTTTCAAAAAGTGAACATCATAAATCCGAAATCTAGAACCGAGGATAAACAACCAAGGACTTTAATTGATTTCTACTGAAAACAGCCGTTTTTGGCAAAAATGCTTTGAAGTCTTAAACTTTAGAACTCCTGTTAGTAGTTTCTAAGCACTACTATATGATTATTTTCTTTTTTAATGCACTGATCCGTGCTGAGGACAATTTTTAAAAACCTATTTAGAGGTTAGGAAGCTGTACGTAATACAGAGAATATTGTAAAGAGGTTTGAAATTTCACTGATGCCAGTGAGTCGGCCATTAGCTCAGTTGGAAAGAGCGCTGGCACGGATATCCAGAGGTTGCGGGTTCGAATCCCGGCATGGGTGCAATTTTTATCGTTTAAATAGGTTTTTAAAGACTTACTATAGTTATTCATATTTATAATTTCACTTTTTACAAAGACGCGTTATAAAAGAAGGTATGATATTTTCCATTAGAGGCGCTCGTTGGCGCCGGGTAGCGCCTTAAATAAAAACTCAGACACGAGTACGTGATGTGACATAACAGAGTTATGCATAAAAAGACCCTATTACCTGTACGGAATAATAATTTTCAGCGCCGACATTGATAGATTTGATCCTTACTCTCCCTTTTTTGGCTCGTGAACAATAAACAAGGGCAGGACCCAGCAGGGAGCCTACATGAAAGAAAACCTTTATCAGCAACAGAAAGCGTGAAAAAAAACCTTCGACGGGGTTCTCAGACGCTTTGTACTAAGCTCAAGGTCAGTAATTTAAAACATCGTAGCATTACATTACATTAACATACAGGCACGTACATTGACTCTGGCCCCACACTAGGATACCCTGTGTCGTGGGAACCAGAAACGACGACGTCACAAACATGTAAACATGCAAGACCTGGTCTTTTTTTATCCCCAGCCGGGATTTAAACCCGGCAAAAAGTAGCAGTAAGACCAGCCACTGTTTTAATCGTTCACCAACCCGGACTTGGCCCCCGTGGTGGAATATGGCCTAACCTTCCTGCAGAAATACAGAAAGATACAGAAAGAGACCCGTGCGCCAGCAGTGGGGACATACAAGGGTTGATATCGATATCGATATCGCTCGATATCGACACTTTCAATTCGCATTGGCGAGAATCGGCTCCCAGGAGGCCATGGCGCATGACTTGAATTCACGTAAAAAGTCGAACGATAGCCAATTATGATTACGACAATATCATGACACCTCAAAGCGAGCGAAATTTACTAACAAATTTGCCCTTACGGCTTTGCGAGAATACCTGAAACTGACTATTATGCGAGAAATGTCTAATCCTTCGACTAATTTGCGTCTACGCTTTCAATTCACATGGGCGAGAATCAGCTCCAAGGTTTTGCTAACACTGAACTGAGATTTTAGCAAATTTGTAAGGCACGAAGAAAAACACGTTTATATTTTTTCAGTGAATTTTTAACGAATGCTTTTAAAACTCACAAGATAGCTAATAAACAAATGCTATCTTTTCGTCTTACTTAAGAAAAATACTATAATTCACTGACTTGTGGAGTGGAGAGCTAAAGGGGAGGCCTTTGCACAGTAGTGAAATACAACGTTGCTTCATACAAGAAATTAATAGCAAAACCAGCCAAGTGCGAGTCAGACTCGCGCATGAACGGTTCTGTATTTATACAATATTTGAATATTTCGTCTTCCTGTTCCGTTATTGATGTTGTGCAAATTGTTATTTGCACATTATTAATCCATATAAATATTTATATGGATTAATATTGTGCATCCTATAAATATTTATTATAATTTATTTCTTGCATTACTTTGTCTAAGATAGCTGAGTTTTGGCTTGGTTATTTTAGTTCCTAGGGGCTGCAAGTGATGCAAATTACTTCAGCCAAATGTTGCTGCCTGTACGTAATACAGAAAGTGTTGTAAAGAGGTTCAAAATTTCACTGATGTCGGTAAGTCACCCATTAGCTCAGTTGGGGGAGCGCTGGCACGGTTAGCCAGAGGTCGCGGGTTCGAGTCCCGGCATGGGTGGAATTTTTAGCCTCTAAATAGGTTTTTAAAACATTTAGTACTCAAGTACTCAACACAAGTACTCTTTTTCGTTTTAGTTTCCTCTTTTTGTACTCTTCACATTCAGCAATGCTGTAATAAAGTAAGCCGAGGATAATTTCGTAGGTGATATGTTTACTATTAATTTCGTCTAGTCTCTAACTACTCATAGTTTGTAATCCTAAATAAATAAAAGAAAAATTCGTTTTTTTTTTAAATTAATATGCCACTAAATATTTTGTGAATATTTCAAGCATCTGTTGCCATTACTTAGTAGTATCGAGCAAAACTCGCCAAAATAATCACGATTGTTTATACCGTAGTAAAATAGCTCTTCGTGTTTTTGTTTCGTTTGTGTGTGTTTTTGTGTGTGTCGAAATGTGTTTTTCGTAGATCTTACAGCAGCCACAGAATTACATTGTATATGATAAACTCAACTGTCTCGCTATCACGATTCATGAGATAAAGCCTAAGACAAATAGACAGACAGATAGACAATAGTCTTAGTAATAGGGTTCCATACCCTTTGCGAGACCCTTACTATTTATATCCGCTTTGGTAAAAAATATCGTGTCGGGAGCGGGTTTTAAAAGAATGACAAATCCTTTTTTTTGAACTAAAACTTTCGTAAGCACAACACATTGTAGACTTTTAGTCCGTAAGTAAATCCGGACTAAAAGTCTACAATGACAAATCCGCTTAATGCCTAAAAATAATGATACCAATAATCGTTAAAGATGCTCCTTATTTATTTCTAACTATTACAGTGTCATTGTATTTATAGTCTGTCAGCTTTTAGAATATACCTCGGCTACTATCAGATGGAATCGGATATATATTCGTGTAGCAGACATATCGGAACTAATGTGACACTTAATTAATGAAACTTAGTAAGAGAAGTTTTATTTATACAGAGCAGGAAGTAGTATTACACTCGTGTGCTTTCTGCGAAAACCGAAGCCCGAGGTATATTCTAAAAGCTAACAGACTGTACTGACGGGATTGCATTTTAATATCAAAATACTTATTTTTATTATAAAAACCTATAAGATCCACCCATGCCGGGATTCCAACCCGCGACCTCTGGCTATCCGTGCCAGAGGTCGCGGGTTCGAATTCCGGCATAGGTTGAATTTTCAGCCTCTAAATAGCTTTTTTAAAATTGTCCTTAGCACGGGTCAGTGCATTAAAAATAATATTAACTTATGTTTATGTTTTCCATTTTATTTGTATTTTCATTTTACTTACCTTTCGTAAGCACTACACATTATTAAGCCACGCACCATTGTTATGGTCTACAAATCACAGCGACTCGTCTAGTCGGACTTCTCCGACAAAAAGTCAACTAAGTTAAATCACTAATATAAAATCTTCTACTTAAAAATGTAAATAAATAAAAATTGAGTTAATTAAAATAGTACTTGTTATATTCTTTTTTTAGGCTAAAAATTCCACCCATGCCGGGACTCGAGCCCACGACCCCTGGCTAACCGTGCCAGCGCTCTCCCAACTGAGCTAATGGGCGACTACCCGGCATCAGTGTAATTTCAAACCTCTTTACAATACTCTCTGTATTACGTACGGGGGTTAGTGCATTAAAAATAAGATAAATAAAAATATAATTTAATTTCAAACCTCTTTACAATACTCTCTGTATTACGTACACGGGTTAGTGCATTAAAAATAATATAAATAAAAATATAGTCTTAAATGCTTTATATTGGAATAAATATTTATAATAGTAATAATTAATGATAAAAATGGAACTAAACCTAAAACATTCTAATTTAAATAAAATATTTGAGCCAGATCGCTGTCGGGCGGCAGAGTATAGTTATACTATTTTTATTTTTAATGCACTAACCCGTGCTGAGGAACTAATTTAAAAACCTATTTAGAGGCTAAAAATTTCACCCTTGCCGGGATTCGAACCCGCAACCTCTGGCTATCCGTGCCAGCGCTCTACCAATTGAGCCAATGGGCGACTCACGGGGCTGTAAGTAATGCAATTTGCTTAAGTCAGATGTCGCTGCCTGTACGTAATACAGAGAATAGTGTAAAGACGTTCGAAATTTCTCTGATGCCGTGAGTCGCCCATTGGCTCAATTGGTAGAGCGCTGGCACGGATAGCCAAAGGTTACGGGTTCGAATCCCGGCATGGGTGAAATTTTTAGCCTCTAAATAGGTTTTTAAAAAATATAGTTAATAAAAATAGTACTTGTTGTCCATTACGTAATATGACTACGGCGTAACATCAGTGCTACAAAAGGGCTAAGTGCCTACGCAGCGTCTACGATTCAGCGCAGGCTGATTGACTCAAGATTTTATTTTGTCAACAAAAATATTTATAGGAAGACTCAGGTACTAGATCTTCGTAGTTTCTTTTATAAGTACTTGGTACCTGTTTTCAACTCGACCGATGTTACCAAATTTTTGGTAGTAATTTTTAAGTAAATTAAGTTTTGACTAATTCATTATTTATTTATAATAATTTTATTTACAAAATTCCACTCATGCCGGTGAGTCGCCCATTAGCTCAGTTGGAAAGAGCGCTGGCACGGATAGTCAGCGGTCGCGGGTTCGAATGGCATGGGTGGAATTTTTAGCCTCTAAATAGGTTTATAAAAATATATAAATACTGACAGCACTTTAAATATTTTTTCCATAATTACAGACAGCAGTGCGTATCGTTCAATATAAATGTCAAAAGCTTTCTGTCTTAATCACCGCGGAAGCTTCAACATAAGCTGCTGAATCCCGAATTAATAATTCAAAAAGCGGTCACGCAATCGTGGCCGGTATTTCTCTAGCTACATTTGCTTCCATTTGTTCCTCAGACTGTTGACCTCTGCACAAAGGAATACTAAGCGCAATTAGAGACCACTGAATCGGAGACCTCTTTATCGTTGTGGTAGACAGTCTTACGTATTATTTGGACGGACAAAGGCGGTGGAAAATTAAGTGGTTATCAGCGGCGTTTTGTTACGAGAATGCTATAACTTTCTTGATCCTCCTTTTGTGTTTAAATATGGATATTTATGCAAGATGTTGCAACCAGTTACAAGGAAATTAAACGTTGGGAAGTAAAGTTCGGCTGTAGAAATGAAATGAAATTATATTTGGCTTTTAGTTATACAGACTGCAGAGGTCTTCATTCAGAAATAGAGAATATGGGCTTCATTACTAAGTGAGCCCACCGCGGATTGGCAATTGCAAGTGCTGAGGTAGGGAACGACGGTAGAATATCAGCCCTTTAATCGGGAGGTTCTGGGCTCGAATCCCGGCATGTACCAAAGACTTTGTTTTTTAAGTAATAAATATTTGTGGAGTTATAGTATCAATACCACTCGCTAACGGTGAAGGAATATATCATGCGGAAAATTACTAATTAATTATAAGTAATTTAATATTGATGTATTGAAGCGCTCGTGGCCTAGTCGTAGCGAGTGATTAGAACCAATCACTTGAGTTAAGAAACAACAGGCGCGGTCAGGTGCAGGATGGGTGACCATCCCGTGACTACCGCTAGTGGCATTTTTCCGAGCGCTTCCATGCTTTGCAAAGCACGTTAAGCCGTTGGTGCTGGCTGTCATGTAATGGCAGTCGTTAAGCCATATCAGGGGCCTTATGGGCGGCTTGATAACTTCTGACAGTAAGACCCGCTACTATAATCCTCCACTAATCCGGACTTGGCCCCCGTTGTGGAGTATGGCCACAGACCCGTGCCCCAGCAGTGGGGACATACAAGGGTTGATATCGTATCGTATTTCTGTACTCTACCAAGGATGCCAAGTCCGGTTTGGTGGACGATTGTAAGACAGTACTCACAGAAATGAATCAAGCCGCCCATAAGGCCTCTGACATGGCTTAACGACTGTCATTACATGACAGCCAGCACTGACGGCTCAACGCGCCTTGCAAAACATGGAAGGGTGGGTCCTGGTGCACAACAAAGAATATTCTTATCTTATTTTATCTTATCAAAATCTAGGTACAGGGTAAGAAAAAATATGTTTCGGTATCTGTCGACCTCTTTTTCGTAATCAAAAGTATACAAATTTTATGCCAATTAATAAAAAAGTTAGAATGTGCGAACGAGACGGCATGTCAGGTGAAACAGCAAGCTTAAGACAATAAGCAAACAAAAAACCTTTTTAGCAAGATATTTTCCTCCACATTGAATGGAATGAACTCGAATTTAAATATAGAATACGCCACGCCCAGGCAGTCTGATCTTGACCTACAATTGGGTCATGATCTTGACCCGTTTCAACCGGATGGCTCACACCCGGCCGGATTCGCGCCCGGGCAAAGACAGAGTGCAAAAATGTAGATTCCACTAGCGGTTAACAGACATACCCCAAAAACAGTGATGTTAACTTTTATGAATAATAAAAACTGGAACGACTTCAATTCTTGCTTTATTTATAGATATAAGTTAATTTCAACTGTTATTTTATAATAAGAACAGAAAAACTGGATATAAACGGATAAGCAGGTAAATAGTCAGATCTAGTCGATGGGTAAAGTTGTAATGATGAAAATGAGGTTAATTTCGAAATATGTGATATAATTTAAATATTTGAAAATGATAGATAGAAAAAGAAACATAAAGAATGGTGTAAAGAGGTTTGCACCGTTACAATTGCATTGAGAAATAACATTAGATTTTTAGATATACACGTAAACATAAACATGCGCTATTTATGGACGAAGAGTCCATCAATGCCTTGTAATGGCCAAGGTTTGAATAGTACTTTTCTTAAATAAACTCAGTAGCACTTACTTTTTTTTAAAGTCAAAAATGACAAATAACGACCAATAATATTTTTTTCCGCGTTAAAGTGTTTTTTTAAATAAACCACTTTCCATTTGCAAGGCATTTCGAAATTTAAATAACATATTTTATAGTTTATCTCCTTGGTTGCCATCTCCTTCTTCTTCTTCAGGCTATATTATGTAGTCCACTGCTGGACATAGCCCTCCCCTTATGATAGTCATAGCGCCCTGTCTAATACCATCATTGGGGGGTAATGCCCATTATCCCCATGCTGGGCATGCGGGTTGGGGATCGCAGATTAGTGGCATTGTACTGCAGGGGGCGCTGCTGCCCACCCCTCGGTTTGTGTCCCTTAGTCGCCTTTTGGTTGCCATATTAAGGAGAAAAATTCGTTTAATTTTTTTGGTTATATTTTTTTAAATTATTTATAAATAAAACGGTTCAATTACTGAAACAGTTACAGACATCATCTGCGCTAGGTAGTTCTTATAATATGTTTATTTTATATAGCATATATCCCACTTCAGTGCACAGACCTTCTCGCAGAGAGAGAGAGAGAGAGAGAGAGAGAGTTTGGGCTTAATTACTACGTCTGCCCACCGCGGATTGGCAATTTCAAGCGCTGAGGTATTTGAGCACCTCGACACTCAGGTTTCCTGATGTTTTCCTTTTTTCAGTTTTTTTTTAATTTTATTTTCCTCTTACAACTAACATTACAGGGAGCCCAATTCGTTAGTTTAACCACATTTTTAGAATAAATACACTACAAATAAAAATAACAATCAGTAACACTAGTAGAAGTCGCTTTTTTCAATACGTATTTTCTAAAATATGCTACATAGTGTTATCACAGAAAAACATTGCGGCCCTTGTGAACTCGCTTAGTTAGCAAGTTGTAATGCTACTATCACTTACAAATGTACAACAAAGTCACTGGTACATGCCCGCAGTGGGAATCGAACCTGGGTATCCCGCTGAGCTACCGCCACTCTAATATTTAATAGTTGACTTTTAAATTATACACGAAGCTGCCAAGTAAAAGGTCGTATTCCGACGCATGTCGGCGTAGTTTAGTTTGAGTGATTAATCATGTATTATTCTTAGAAGGAAAGATGCAAGTGCAAATCACCTACTTAAATGTTAAATTCACTTCAGTGCTGTTATTCCATTTTGATATTTGCACCGAGAAAAGAGTGTTCAAATACGTAAGTTATCAAAAATTTATACCCACGAGCAGTAAAGGCATGTTCTCACCATCTTAGTGGGCTCGGACAGAGTGATACATCTTAGTGACTAAAAGCTGTAGATGGTGTTGTACACACATCTTAGTGAATTCAGATTTTTGCTTGAGTTCTCAGGCGTTTTGTTGCACACTGTTTAGCTTATCGTTCCAAAAATTAGTTAGTTAGTTAGTTATCAACCCTTGTATGTCCCCACTGCTGGGGCACGGGTCTCTTCCTGCATCGCAGGAAGGTTAGGCCATACTCCACCACGGGGGCCAAGTCCGGGTTGGTGGAGGATTGTAAGACAGTGGCGGGTCTTACTGTCAGAAGTTATCAAGCCGCCCATAAGGCCTCTGACACGGCTTAACTAGCGGTAATCACGGGACGCTCACCCATCCCGTACCTGACCGCGCCTGTTGTTGCTTAACCAAGTGATTGATTCCAATCACTCGATTCGCCTAGGCCACGAGCGTTCCAAAAATTACCAACGATTTATTTCTAATGAAAATAGTAGCGAAATGAAATATGTTTAGCGTCGAACTTCGTCAGTATAGGTAAGTATAACAAGAAAAGATAGAATTGTTTGGTCACGGCAATGGAAACTATAAAATAGAAAACAAAATAGTAACGTCATAGATAAAAGTTTTTTTTATGTATGACTTATCTAGTGTTGCGACACGATAAGAACCGACTATTTAAGTTATAGTGGTGGGCAAGAATGAGGGAAGGAGGAATATTGGGAGAAAAAGAAAGTTTTGCAGCTAAGACGAGTAGAGTGCGGTCGGAGTGAAAAAAACATGGCTGTTTTCATCCGAGTGACATTTTTTTACTAAGATGGCTAGTGTACACGATACAAGTAGCATATCAAAATTGTAGCAAAAATGGTTACTCTATCAGAGTCTACTAAGATTGTGAAAACGCGGCTTTCACGAAGAGTTTTTTTTTCCTTTTACCAAAATCACGACTTGTAAAACGACTTGGTCCCGGGTTCGAATACCAGCTGGAAACAAAAAAAAAAGTCCAGGTCTTGGATGTTTACATGTTTGTGATGTCGTTGTTTTTGGTTCCCACGACACAGGGTATCCTAGTGTGGGGCCAGAAGCAATGTATGTGCCTGTATGTAAATGTTATGTTAAATTGCGTTGTTGTATGTTATAGGTAGAAAAACTTTAATTCAGTTGCTCAACACATTTTACATGTATGGGAAATCGACATCGACGCTGTGACCTCAAACGTGGACATTTATACTGACGAAGAATGCACTTCTTTTTCGTCTTTCTCTTATAGGGTCTAATCGCGATTACTTATTAGGTAACATGTCATTACCCGACTTTGCATGACCAACGCGAGGCATTAAAAAATATGATTGATATATTATGTACCAAAATTAGACGATTAGTTAAAACATAGAAGCGAATATACTCACATACATGCATACGAGCTAAATACACTACCCCCATCGGCTTTGCCGCAGTCGGATAGAAAAGGTCTCATCACATCATGCCGAGTAAATACTCGGCATGAAAATTTCAACATTTTGCGATCGCAGAATTTCTTTGAAATGCAAATCAACCATTTGTATTTTTTAATTTGCTCAGGGCTGCCCCTGGATCAAAATCATTTGATAATAAAAATAATAACGTTTATACATTTTTTTGGGAAAACAAACAGAACATATACACTCGCGGTCTGAATATGTTTACTACCTTAAGGTTGGTAATTGCATGCACAAATCTATGCCACATGGTCGATGATTATTATGTGATTTGATTAGGCATAGAGAATAGATCAGGCATAGAGCATAGAAGAAGCAATAGAGATTCACCCAAGCGAGGTTGCCATGGTTTTACAATCAATTTCTACTATTTCAATCCTAGTATTTTTGATAAACGTCATTGTAAAAAAATCAATTATGTCAACTTTTAAATAAAGAAAAGAGTTTCATCATCAAAACGTCATGAATACTCTTTTTGTTACAATCGATGCCACAACTATTAAAAAGTAATACGTACCTAGATATAGCATTTTACTGCACACAGTGTGCTAAAGAATCTAATTTGAAAACTGATAAACATTTTTAGACCGCGACCGTACATATAAGCTGTTTATGTATTTGTATTGATAATTACATTTGGTAATTACTTTGATCTTTTCATCTACGTAATAAGATGATGATTTATACAACATCCGGTGGCACCTTCACTCACACTGGATTTGTGAAGGGACCTCTCGGACGCTGCAGTGCCTAGGACATTGTTTTTGATGGAGCACCTATTCCATCCTAAGCGCTTAGTTGGCCTGGCCCACAGGAAAGCCTTAAATCGACAATTAATTCGCACAGTATCAGGTTATTTTTGAGTTGAAGAAGTATCCAGCTCTCATTTCTCTTCATCACCTTTTTTACGACTATAATTCTGATACAATAGATGGGCCAGTGCAAGTGACAGTTGCCAAGTTAATGTAAAATCTGAAATTTAGGAAAAACCTCTATTTGTCATATTCTTTTTAATGCACTAACCCGTGCTAAGGACAATTTTAAAAACCTATTTAAAGGCTAAAAATTCCACCCATGCCGGGACTCGAACCTGCGACCTCTGGCTAACCGTGCCAGCGCTCTTTCAACTGAGCTAATGGGCGATCACCGACATCAGTAAAATTTCGAATCTCTTTACAATACCCCCTGTACTATAAACTCTATTTGTCAACCGTTTAACTTTTGTAATGAATAATTTGTATTTGTACATTTTGTCGCATTCACGATACCAGTAGGTTGATTGGCAATGACTCCTTGTTGGAAAAATTAGGAATACCCACATTGCAAAACAACGTCGTAACACAAAGAGAAACGAAACTCTGAAAGCAATTTCGCTAAACGTTTGTCACTGTCACACTACCACTAAGTGCGACAGAAAGAATGTATGTATCTCATACATTTCACCTTGATATTAAGGCTGAGTTCCACCTCGTCGTCTGGCTATACTAGTCCACCTCTGGATGAAGCCCTCCCCTAAAGACCGCCACGTTGTGCTATCATAGGGGGTAGTGCCCATAATCCCCACGCTGGGCATGCGGGTTGGAGATCGCAGTTCGGTGGAATTGTACTGCAGGGGGTGCTGCTGCCCACTCCCCGGTTTGTGTCCCTTAGTCGCCTTTTTCGACACCCGCGGGACGAATTGGGTTGGTGCTATTCTCTAGGCCGAGTTCATCCTGCCCTGCACAGATTTCATTGATGTACATTGCAAAATCTTTTAACCGACAGATCAACAAGAAGGAAGACCCGGCTACGTAATGTATATCGATTTGTTGTAGTTTTATGAAATATTTCTTGCTAATGCAACGACAGGATTTGGATGGCAGTAACATCAAATAATCGGCGGTTAAAAACTTCTTGGGTACAGCGTAGTTGGGCTGGTTGGCCAGGAATGTTCATCATTATCAAATCATTGTGTCCCCACCGAGGGGCACGGGTCTCTTCCCTGAGGAGGGTAGAGGCCATCCTCCACTACGCGTACAAAGTCCGGATTGGTGGAGGCTTGCAAGACTAGTGGCTGGTCTTACTGTAGCAATGGCTTAACGACTGCCATCTATCGACGGCAGCAGGCACTAACTGCTTAACGTGCCTTGCAAAGCACGGAACCGTTCGGAAAAATGCCACTAGCGTATAGTCATAGAGGGTCACCCATCCATGCACTGAAAGCGCCCTATGTAGCTTAACCTTCGTGATCGTTTAAGATTACTCAGGCAGGGATTCAACCTTCCTCACGCTGGGTTTATTAGTCTAACAAATTACACGACCCCGATAGCATTCAGTCATGCCGCAATAAATTACCAATATGATTAACGTTATAACATGGGCCGTAATAATGATTTGGGAATTATCAATATTCAAGCCGAGATTGCCGCTTTTAAATATTACTAATGGATCTATCAATTCCAGTCCAGATGATGCGAGGACGAATTATAAAGCAACTTTTTGCTGCCTTTTTAAACTCTGTTCTCGGAATGTGTTGAATATTTACTAGTTATATTCACAGACAGTATTTAGTTAGTCTTTATTGCCAAACAGTTCATAATAAATTTTACAAAGAGAAGAAATGTAAAGCGCTAAGTTGTGTAGGGTCTTAATATAAAGCATTCGCATACTTAAGAAATACTGAACTTGTTGATTACAGGGCAAGAACGCAAGTTAATTTAGAAGTTACCTGTATTGTACGCTTCGCTCAGAAAATTCTACCAAATTGAAGCTCTACAGGTGGCCAGATAACGCTGAGAACATTCGAGGCAGAAACCTTTCTTTCGGGAAAGATCGGGACTCTTCGGCTGACATCGGAACTGTGGACATTGCCCTGAAGCGTTTTACAGTATCGGAGTAGGGATGGGCGATCACCGCTACCATCGTGCACCTGTCTACATGATCGGCACAACCACAGTGGCGTCGTTACTCGGAGTCTGTCCAATATAGACGTCGATTAATGAATCGCCTGTGGTTGCCAGCTGTAGCAGCCGCCGCTATTAATTTTATTAAAAAATCTATACGTAGAACTAGAAGCGCTCGTGGCCTAGTGAAACCGAGTGATTGGAATCAATCACTTGGGCTAAGCAGCAACAGGTGCGGTCAGGTGCTGGATGGATGATCAGCCTGTGACTACCGCTATTGGCATATTTATCGAGCGCTTCCGTGCTTCGCAAAGCACGTTGAGCTGCTGGTCCGGCTGTCATGTAATGGGAGTCGTTAAGCCACGTCAGAGGCCTTATTGGCGGCTTGATAACTTCTGACACTAAGGCCTGCCACTGCCTTACAATCCTCCACCATCCTGGACTTGGCGCCCGTGGGGTATGGCCTAATCTTCCTGCGATGTAGTAAGAGAACCGTGCCCCAGCAGTGGGGACTTACAGAGATTGGTATTAACATCAACATACGTTTGATATAGATCTGAGGTAGAACTGTTTTAATCTTGAAATGTTGTATATCATTTATAAACAATTAGAACTGGAACGACTTCAGGTGTTGTTTTATTTGTAGATAGTCATAATAAAGCAGAAAAACTGAATTAAAACGGATAAGCAGGTAATATAGTCAGTTCTGGTCGAAGGGTAAAGTTGTAATGATGAAAAATGAGGGAAATCGAAAAATGTGTGACGTAATTTAAATATTTGATAATGATAGATAGAAAAAGAAATAAAAAGGGTGTAAAGAGGTTTGTACCGTTACAATCTCTATCGTACAAACTAAGTAGGGGACACTTTAAAAACGTTTGTAAAGCTATCAACCGGCGAATGAATGTACGGCGATCACGTGGACACAAAAAGCAATCATCTGTGACTCCCTTTCATGCCGAAAATCCGACGGATCACTGGCGGTCATAGACGATGTTCGGCGGTTACAAGCTATTCTGCCCTCTGTGGCGCAGCGGTAGCGCATCTGCCTACCATGCAAAAGGTCCCGGGTTCTAACCCCGGCTGGGGATGAAGAAAACCAAGGTCTTGGATGGTTACATTTGTTGTTTCTGGTTGCCACGACACAGAGTATCCTAGTGTGGGGCCAGAAGCAACGTATGTGCCTGTATGTAAATGTTATGTTAGACAATCGTGCGCTTTTGTAGTATATTTCATAATCATGCAAATATTTGACCCTCCTGACTGGCTTGTTGGTTTAGCGGTATCTCGTCTGCTTGCGGTCTAAGGTCGTGGGTTCGATTCCCACTGGGAGCCGCCGTACAATTGTACAAATGGCTTTAGTATGGGGGTATTTTCATGTTTGTGATGTGTTTGCCTGGTTATCACATTACAGGATATTCTACTCGTAATTTGGGACCAGGAAAAGTTATTGTGTTTGTGGAAGTTCTTATTGTTATTTACAAACGATGGAACGATTATTAAAAGGCTTTCATTTATGTACCATCATTTGTACGCATTGGAAATACATCAAGTCCGCTGGTATTAAAAGGTACCTTGATATATCTGTAAACAATAAAACGTTTATCTGTACATTACTTTAAATATACAGTTTGGAAGCTTTAACGTGAAAAGCAACAATAAAACGCATTCACAGTGCTAAATGCATATTTCAATCGAAAGCAAATGGCAACCTTTGACCTAAGCACACGTTAAATAATAACCATGTGGCATGCGTCCGTTGTAGGGCATATCCCTTCTCTGAGAGTATGGAAAGTGGAAGTGAAAACCATTTATTTTAAAATGTGGAAATTACTTTGCTGAATTCCGCCAAAAATCCCATAAGCACCATGTGGTTAGTTAATGCACCGCCCTCCCTCCCACTTCTTCAAGCAGAAGCAAGATACAAGAACACACTATAGGGAAGAGCGGGTGATCGTTCCCTTCCACTATAAAGGGAAATTTCCCGCCAGGCAGATCGTATGCCTGGGGACGGCCTGTTGTTAGTCGGAAGTTATATTTATGGTATATAGTGTGAAACATTTTGATTGCGCGATGCAGAAATGTTGCAGTTTCTAGTGCTCGCCACAACACCACCGCCGATACCAATACTTGTGTGAGAAAATACGCGACGCGTTTCGCCTCTACCACGAGGCATCCTCAGGCTCACAAGTGACCGTTACGGCAAAAACACTCCGTATTTATAGGCTAGGCCGCCCCGCCCTCCGATAACGTAATCTAACCGTCAAACCAGTTACAGTTAAACCGTCAACCGCCTAAAGGTTTATCGCAAGTTTAATCGCTATTGCAGCGCACAATAATGACCGTTATTATGTATTTTAAAATTGCATCAGTCCATCCTATAAAAGGCACCCGGAGGACACGGGGAGGGAGGTGGTGAATGCTCATGCATAACAGCACGGACCCGGCCGTGCTGCAAATGTGAGACTCAAGAAGTGCGCCTACCCACTAAACACCACCTTGGGGCTGGTTTTGCTCCTAAGGACCCCTAAACCCAGCGCGACATCCAGAGAATATTGTAAAGAGGTTCGAAATTTCACTGATGCCGGTGAGTCGCCCATTAGCTCAGTTGGAAAGAGCGCTGGCACGGATAGCCAGAGGTCGCGGGTTTGAATCCCGGCATGGGTGGAATTTTTAGCCTCTAAATAGGTTTTTAAATTTGTCCTTGTGACGGTGCAAACCTCTTTACACCATTTTTATTTCTTTTTCCATCTATCATTTTCAAATATTTAAATTATGTATGTCACTCATTCTTCGATTTCCCTCATTTTTCACACTACTACTTTACGCTTTGACCAGATCTGACTTTTTACCTGCTTCTCCGTTTATCCGTTTTTATCCAGTTTTCTGTTAATATTACTACAATTCTACAAATAAAACCACACCTAAAGTCGTTCCAGAGTTTATTTATTAATTATTAAAGTTATAAAACGTTTCATCCTTAGCACCGGTTAGTGCATTAAAAATAAAAATAGTATAATTATTTTGATTTGTACATCTACTTCCTTATCGTTTTATAGTACGTTTTTATCTAAAAAATTACACGAAAAATCTTTACAAATGTGACAATTATTTTTAGAACCTACAGTCAAGATCGTCATCAACCCACAAGGGGTGTCCCCACTGCTGGGGCAGGGTCTCTTCCTGTAGTCCTGAGACCCTGAGACTTCCAGAGACCCAGTCAAGATATTTTGATTTATTTGTACATCCTTATCCAATCAGAGGGAACGGAACAGGAGAGATACACGTGAAGGATATCTGGCGCAGCACCCCTTCTGCAACATATCGCATAAGTCCATCTAAAGGTTGTCTGGAAGAGATCACTTTGAAATATTGTATGTCTTTTATAATAATAATAAACACTGGAACGCCTTCAATTGTGGCTTTATTCGTAAATTAGTAGTATATTTCATAATAAAACAGAAAAACTGGATAAAAACGAATAAGCAGGTAATATAGTCAGATCTGGTCGAAGGGTAAAGTTGTAATGATGAAAATGAGGGAAATCGAAAAATGTGTGACATAATTTAAATATTTGAAAATGATAGATAGAAAAAAAATGGCGTAAAAAGGTTTGTACCGTTACAACTTTTAGTGATAAGGCCGCCTTCTGTACTCTTAGGTTAAGAAATATCTGTGTAATTTCCTTTATTAACTACAATAAAGTGTTCTCTATCTATCTATGTAACTATCAAGAACCTAGTTAGCAACCCGAAGCTCCTTAACACATATCACAACGAATTTTGCATTAAAATCCACTTCAAAACCCCATTCAGCGCCACTATGAATGCGGTGGCGCGCATGCGCCCCCGAACCTCCCCTCAGCCCCCTCCCCCGTGACATCACGTGATCTTGACCCGGAAATGGGTCAGGATCGCATCCCGCGCAACTCAATACGTAGCCTCGGCACTAGTGACGCACAAGGGATTTCCACTTGGGATGTAAATTAAAATATGCTCCAGAAATAAAAACGGAATGTATGTATATATGTATGTAAGTGTAATGTTACCTATGTATATAAATCTTATTCCTTAATGATTCCCGATACACATACATAGTTATATTTAAACGGATATATTATTATATATTGAGTGTTGTGTGTCGACCAGCTGCGAAAAATTAAAAGTGACTACCCAAAATAATTGACTGTACTCGCTACTTCAGTCTATCCGAGACCACGGCAACTGTAACACTGCGGAAACGTCGGGAAATAAGCTTATTACGTTTTACCTAATAAATGATCGCATTTAGACCCGTTTAATATATAACATGAAAGAGGTCCCGGGTTCGAATCCCGGCTGGGAAAAAAAAAACCCCAGGTCTTGGATGGTTTACATGTTTGTGATGTCTTTGTTTCTGGTTCCCACGACACAGGGAATCTTTTGGAGAGAAAGTTCTTGCTCATGCACATTAATATAAGAATTTCTTTCTAGCCCTTTTCATAAGAATGACTAAGCTTAAGTTTTAATTTTTAAGCCTTGTGGCGAACAGAGCTTATAAAAGTTCTCTGGAAACGATCACTTTTAGCGATAAGGCCGCCGTCTTTACTTTAGTTTAAAAAATATCCTTGTAATTTCCAAATAAGTGTTCTCTGCTGGATGGGTGTTCATCCCGTAACTACCGGTAGTGGCATATTTTTCGGGCGCTTCAGGCGGTTGGTTTGGCTGTCATTTAATGGCAGTCGTTAAGCCATATTAGACGCCTTATGAACGGCTTGATAACTTCTGACATTAAGGCCCGCCACTGTCTTACAATCCTCCACCAACCCGGACTTGGCCTCCGTGGTGGAGTATGGCCTAACCTTCCTGCGATGAAGGACGAGACCTTTTATAATATAATTGAAATAATAGAAGGAAGAATATGTGTTTATTTTGGAAGTAGTTTGAATAACAGATGCCATATAGACATGGAAAAAATAAAATATAAAATATATGTGCCAGTTCACCAGAAACTCTAACAAGACCCGTGCCCTAGCAGGGGGGTCATACATAAAAAGTACTGAAGCGTTGAGACGAAGTCCAAACAGAAAAGGCGAGGGCACGATTTCAATACAACGCCTCGCGCCTTTTTCATCCCACGTCCCTTCTGTTCGGCCGATGGCCTTATACTCTAGGGAGCTCAATACAATCTAACCGATAAATCAAACACAGAAAAAACATTAACCAATAACATTATCATTTCCTGTATGGAGACTCCCCTTATTTTATCTGCATGTTTTATCACATTGACGGCCTCGGTGGCGCAGCGCTTTGGCACGCCGACTGTAAAACTGGAGGTCTCGGGTTCGATCCCCGGCCGGGTCAAACTAGGAAACGAACTTTTATATTTTATCTCGGGTCTTGGATGTTGTCAATGTATTTATTGTATTAAATATATCGTCGAGTTAGCACGTGTGCTATCTGCCCAATTACATCTGAAATTTCACCTGTGTATCTATAACAAGCGGTCCAAAAAGCCCTTTTTCAAGTTAAACGGGTGATACCTGAAGGGTACAAAGAGACAAGGAAACAGTAAAAATCCTGAACTCACTTTTGGATTGCACAATAGGCCAAAACGGGATAAAAGAATCATTGTTCCATTTTCAAAGCCAAATATCACGAACAAAAAGGCCATAACAAAAAAACCTTTTTTCTTAAATTTCCTCCTTCCTTGGCTATTTCCTCGCCAACATTTTCAATATAAAAAGAATGTAAAATAAATTGATGCGAAAGGTCTTATTTCAAAATTGAGAATTTCACGAAGTAAATACGTTCTGTCACGCTCTATGTTGAGAACTTCGAGAAGACAGCATTTACCTTGCGAAATTCTCAATTCAGAAACTAGCCCTAAGTTGATGTTGTACGGATGACATAATAATAATAGAGTAAAATTAATGTGTTACGATGACATAAACTGTAGCCTAAACAAGGTGTCTGTGGCATGTATTTTAGGTTTCCAGGCCTCCCACCACAAGATATTTGCAATCAAAGTTAACAGCGGAGTTTCAGAAAAGGAAAGAACATAATTTTCCGCTTTTGTGCTTATGTTTTATGTGTGTTAGGGTGTGTGTGTGTGTCTGTTATGTGTGAGTGTATGCGTTGTGAATAGGTTAGTCTACTCATGACGACACGTCGACGAATTGTTACGTGTATTTTTGTTCATAGGTATGACTTTGGAACATCTGATAGGCCGTGAGTCGGCCGCCTGTGAACCCACGACAAACGTTACTAACGTGAGATCAATTTAGAGTTAAGTATGGAGTGGCCCGTACAATCTTGGAAGGTCTTGTACTGTTGGCAAATAAGTGGATTTGTCGTTAAACATATAATTTGAAATGGCATGTTCATCCTAATTAATAAAAACGTTTGTTTCCCTCTACAATCTTTTAAGTGTTGTTGATCCACTCGATTTTTGTGTCTCGTTATTTTATCGGATACAAAACTTGAGTAACAAAAAAATACTCCAAAATCGAACATGGCTACTAAGACTGTTTATTTATGGAATAAAAAAAGCCCCTTCGTCGTCGTCGTCAGGCTATCATAGTCCACTGCTGAACATAGCCCTCCCCTAAAGAGCGCCACGTTGTGCTATCATAGGGGGTAATGCCCATAATTCCGACGCTGGGCATGCGGGTTGGGGATCGCAGTTTGGTGGAATTGTACTGCAGGGGGCGCAGCAGCCCACCCCCCGGTTTGCCTCTTGACGGGCCTTTTATGAATGTTCACCAAATTCGCAACTCGCCAAAGAACTAAGGTGTTTGGTATTACCTAAAAAAAAAGCCAGTTGAAATGGCAGTGAGCTGGTCAGATTTTCCTTTGCGACAGTCGATGGCGTACAAAGATTTAAATTTTCACGACTCCATGACCTGGCAAATGCAACTAAGGACGCTCACCCAGTCGCTGGGTCAAACCGGCAGTCTATTTTGAAGGTGAAAACCCTAAAATTTGTCTTATTTTGATAATGTATGACGTTGGGTTACAGACGGCCGGCCCACTGCCTACTAGGCAGATTTTGATGTCCTTGACACACTCAAAGTACGTAGAGTAAGTAAATAAAACAGACCCGCCCACGGTCTGTACATTATCGCTTAAAATAGGATGTTGTATATTTATTTATAGTTTTTGCGCCCACGCTTTTGCTCGCGGGATTTCCCTCTCTCACGGTACGGTCGAAGGCAAAAGAGAAAGAAAACTGTAACTACTTGTATTTGTGTTTGGAAGTTACTGCAATGAAAAGTTAAGAGTTCAACCATAAAATAATGATCTCTTACATGAAAACTGATTTTTTTTTTTTAATTTAAAATTTGATTAAATCAAAAGATAGGTTATAGTAATAATGAAAAATTTATTTAAAGCATATGTGGTTCAAAATATTATTAACAACGGGCGTTATTTTTTTTTATATGTTTTTTTATTAAAAACCATCATATCATCAACCTATCACCAACAACATCAAAACATCAACCAACCCATAATAGGGGTTGTACTAGCAAAAGCCAAGATAAAATATACCTACCCGAAGCCGGTGTGCGTGCATGTAACGATTAATACATGTTGATTAAGCGAAAGTGATCTGTCAGGATCGTGGCAATTGACAGCTCCTAGACTCTGCCTACCCCTCTGGGATACAGGTGTGAATTTATGTATCTTATGTACTAACCGTACCGGTAGCGCTCGTGGTCTAGTCGAATCAATCACTTGAGTTAAGCAACAACAGGCGCGGTCAAGTGCAGGATGGGTGACCGTCCCGTGACTACCGCTGGTGGTATTTTTTCCGAGCAGTCGTTAAGCCATATCAGGTGGCGTGGGGTGGCTTGATAGCTTCTGAAAGTAGGGCCCGCCTCGGTCTTACAATCCTCCACCAACCCGGACTTCGCCCACATGGTGGAGTATGGCCTAACCTTCCTGCGATGCAGGAAGAGACCCGTGCCTCAGCAGTGGGGACATTCAGGGGTTGATATTGATGTACCGATATAGTTACGTTGACGACTGTACTCAACTGCTACGCCAGTCACACCCACGCCCTCAGAGATCGTAACAGAAAATAACGGTATATTTTTTGTTTAAATTGACTTTGTCTAAGGACAGCAACTTAACGCATCGAGCTTGTATATGCATTTAATTAACTTCCATATCCAATACGCATGAAAACTGTGTTTTATCTCTGCTTTTATACACCTTATAGCTTATCTATACGTCACGTTCGGCGGTACGTGGTACGTGGGTGTGAATCTCGGCGCCAGTACCAACGACTTTCTAAGTTACGTACATTTGTGAAGTTACATGAGCAATACCAACCAATGCGTACTTACAAGTACCTACAGTCTTCGCTTCGTACAGTTTTTTCGCCTCGCTAAGCCGTTGGTGTCGGCTGTCATGTAATGGCAGTCATTAAGCCATGTTAGAGGCCTTATGGGCGGCTTGATAACTGCCGACGGTAAGGTCCGCCACTGTCTTACAATCGTCCATCAACCCGGACTTGTCCCCCGTGGTGGAGTATGGCCTAACCTTCCTGCGATGCACGAAGAGACCCGTGCTCCAGCAGTGGGGACATACAAGGATTGATATTGAAATACAGGAAGAAGGTGAGCTGGGAGACCAAACATACCATAACTACACAACCTACAAGACTGGTTTCTACTAGTTCCTTGATTGTATTGGCAACCTAGAAAAGGAAGGTAGCCGAATTGGTCGCCAACCTTGAAGAAGAAAAACTAGCAATAACACTCGCTAAAGAAGAAAAACATTGTAAGGAACCCGAGTGCTTCAGTTGTTTACATACCTCGGCGCTTGATATCGCTAATCCGCGGAGAGCACGCGGGGTGATTAAGCCCATACTATATCTCTGAGAAAAGCCCTGTGCCCTACGGGAGGATGTATAAAGGCTGCATTATTATAAAGCCCTGAAGCTACAACGTTATTAAATGTTAAGTTCACTTTATACCACTGTACAAACCTACTGAGAACCGCAATTGCATCTTGGAGCAACCTTCAGAGTCCCTTTAGGGATCATTCTTGAACCTTCCGACCTCAACTTTAACGAGTTTGCAAATGGCAGTTTCCTTGAATAAGTTAGTATTAGAATATTTTACTTTACTGCATAATTATATAAAAGGCGCACATACAGCAAAATAAATAAAAGCAAACAAAATAAATAATTTAAGCCTAGTATTTAAGCCTATACTCTCTCTCTCTCTGAAAGAAGTGGGACGTTTATAGACTATATACATAAAGAAAAGAGCTCTCCCAACTGAGCTAATGGGCGACTCACTGGCACCAGTGAAATTTCGAACCTCTTTACAATAAAAACTCTCTGTATTAGGTACAGGCAGCAACATCTGGCTGAAGAAATTTGCATCACTTGTAGCCCCAAGTACCTACTTTGCAGTTAGGTTTTTACATCTGAATGATATCGCTGTAGCCACATGATTATATTCTTTTTAATGCACTAACCCGTGCTAAGGACAATTTTAAAAACCTATTTTTTTAAATTGTGCTTAGCACGGGTTAGTGCATTAAAAAAAATAGTATAACCTATTTATAGGCTAAAAATTCCACCCATGCCGGGACTTGAACCTGCGACCTCTGCCTAACCATGCCAGCGCTCTCCCAACTGAGCTAATGGGCAACTCACCTGTATCAGTGAAATTTCGAACCTCTTTATAATAAATACTCTCTCAGAGTTCTCTCAGTATGGCCGGATTGGAATGTAAGTTTTTAAATACAAATATTATATTTAAGAACTCAAATTTAAAGGAGCTAGCGGGAGTCGAATCAACGGCTATGGAGTGCCTGACTTATCATCGATTTTCTCTCCTTTGTACTCCCGCGAATCAACAAAGTCGCGTCTCATTACGTCGAGTGCTGACATAACAGACAGCTGTTTGCGAGGCTGACCCTAAACGATGATTAAATTAATTACTTATAAACTTCCATTTTGTTGCTTTTGCCACGTTCTGAGGTTATTCAACTTCAGCACAAGATAGGCAATTTGAGTTATTAAATGTTTAACGCCGCTCTTCATTCTGCCATATCCCTTACTTGCTTATTCTAGCATACTCGTGTTTTTGACTAAAGTAAAAGAAGTGGTCTTGGCATATTGGTACCGAGTGAACGGTATGAATTAATCACTTGGGTTAAGCAACAGCAGGCGCAGTCAGGTGTTGGATGGGTCACCATCCCGTGACTATTGGCATATTTTCCGAGCGCTTCTGTGCTTCGCAAGGCACGTTAAGCTATTGATGCCGGGCACAGGTGCCTTAGTCAAGTAATGGCAGGCGTTAAGCCATGTAGGTCTTATGGGCGGCTTCATAACTTCTTATAGAAAGGTCCGCCACAGTCTTACAATCCTCCACCAACCCGGACTTGGACCCCGTGGTGGTGGATGGCCTAACCTTCGTGCGATACAGGAAGAGACCCCTGGCTCCAGCAGTGGGGACATACAAAAGGTTGATATCATAAAAGAAAAAGTATTTTTCATATGTTTGACAAATGTGGTCTGAGGCGTCACTAGATAATTTTGATTGTAGCTTAATTTAAAAAGGGGACTAAATAATTATTTGCTTCTCGCTCACACAACCTCACAGGAAAAAATTGCAAGCAATTTATCTGAACCCACGCCTTTCTGAACGTGAGGCTGCTTATTATTATCATTATTAAATTATTTATTGTACCTGTAAAGATTGTACAATTGGCTGGCTTAATACTAAATAGTATTTTATTCTAGCCAACCAACAGGTGACGTGGAGAAGGTGGGGGGGTAGTCTCAAACGGTGCGGTGATATTTTATTGAGCTTCAATAGGGATATAACATACTAACCTACATCCAAGGCAGCACAAATCACAGTCAACAATGTTCAAATTCTTTTTTCCCGCCCATAAATTAAAGTAGGCAGACACGTCGCTTGGAGATAATGTTCATGAAGTTATGAGAGACATTTTTCAGCTAACAGAAAATATTAAAAAAAGCTCCGCGAGCAAAAGTAAATTAAGCGCATAAGTGAAACGCTCCACGGGCCCGTTATAGACGTGCGGAGGTGCGAACGCGTCATGAATTTAGGGCCTCTAATTAGGTCTCCTGATGGTCCGGAAAATATCTGAAACTCAGTCTTGAACGTTTATCGACAATCGCTTCTATGTCCTCAAAAACAAGAGTCACGAACCAGTACTGCCTAGTTGAGACTGGTTTGATCCTTCGACCGGTTTGACGATGACAATGTGATGTCAATGTCAATGATGACAATGACGTCAACTCCTTTGCATGTCCCCACTGCTGGGGCACGGGTATCTTCCTGCATCGCAGGAAGGTTAAGCGATACTCCGCCACGGCTGCCAAGCCCGGGTTGGTGGAGGATTGTAAGACAGTGGCGGGCCTCATGTCAGAAGTTATCAAGCCGTCCATAAGGCCTCTCACTTAACGACTGCCATTAAATGACAGCCTGCACCAACGGCGTAACGTGCCTTAAGAAGGACGGAAGTGGTCGGAAAATACCACTAGTGATAATCACGGGACGGTCACCCATCCTCCACCTGACCGCGCCTGTTGTTGCTGAACTCAAATGTTTGATTCCAATCACTTGGTTCGACTAGGCCACGAGTGCTTCGGTTTTCACGTGTGGCATAAGGGCGCGTCTATTTATTTCGGAATTCGGATTAGTCTGACCAACAATGAACACTGTGGCCTGTAAATGGTCATTCATTATTAACACGGATTTTCAAAGAACTTGAATTGTGGGTAAAAAACATGGAAATACATCCAGACTGACGTCATTATGTACAAATGTATGGCGACTCCCAGTAGGAATGAAACCCACGACCTCCGGCATTGTAATCCGACGTGGTACCACAAGACAAACGAGGCAGTCAATAAAAATGTCAAGTAAATATGAAAAGGCAAAGCAGCTTAAGAAAATCTGTTCTCTTTTTATAAAAATGCAACAATCGCTTAACATAAAACAGTTTTGTTTCCCTAAGTAATTAAAACGAAATCGTTGCCCGAGTATCAGTATTAATAGTTATATACTAGCATTTGCCCGCGACTCCGTCCGCGTGGACTTTTTTTGCAACCCCGTTCACTCCCTTAAGGGTTAAAGTTATAAAAACGGCGAAACACGCGTTCTATCAATTGTATTGAAGAGTATTTATTTTAAGTTTCAAGAAAATTATACGACATTCTTTGCACCTCCCATACAAATTTTGGCAACCCTTTTCGCACCCTTAGGGGTTGCATTTTAGAAAAAAATTATTCCTTGCCTACGTTATATATAGACCCTCTGTGCTAAATTTCAGCTTCCTAGGTCCAATGGCTTGGGCTGGGCGTTGATGAGTGAGTCAGTCAGTCAAATCTTTGAATTTTATTTATATATAGATAGTTAAAAGGGACTTATCACGATTATTTATTAGGTAAAACGTAATTACCTTATTTCCCGAGGTTTCGGCAGCGTTACAGTTGCCGTGGTCTTGAGTAGACTCAATATATAACTATGTATGAGTATCGCGAATCATTAAGAAATACGATTAGTATTAATATCAACAGTAAACTCATCATCTCTCCGAAGCCATCTTAGATATACAGTCTACACTATAAACTTACCCACTTATAACTTAATACAGTTTGCAGCTCGCTAAAGGAGAAGATTACCGTCGATCCGGGAAGGTTGTCTGGAAGACGGCAAAAAGGACGAAAGGACAAAATTAAAATGTTTCAATGAAAATGCGATGAGTACCTAGAGCTTGTGGCGAGCACATGCCAACTCTGCGCGCGCACTACAAACTCCAACATTCCTGCATCGCGCAATCAAAGTGTTTCAATGACACACCATAAATATAACGTCCGACTACCAATAGTTGGACCGGCCGTCCCCAGGCATACAATCTGCCTGGTGGGAAATTTCCCTTTATAGTGGAAGAGCACGATCACCCGCTCTTTCCTATAAGCTGTTACCTAGAAACGATTATGCAATGAACGGTTTCCCATTGGATAATTCTCTTTACGTAATATATTTAAAAAGTCTTTAAGCCAAGTCAGAGGCCTTAGGGCGGCGTGAACACTTCTGAGAGTAAGACCAGCCACTAGTCCTGCAAGCCTCTACCAATCCGGACTTAGCCCCCGTAGTGGAGTATGGCCTATACTTTTCTTAAGGAAGAGACCCGTGCCCGTCGGTGGAGACATAACGGGTTCGTGATGATGATTAAAAAGTCGGGTTTGTGCGTTTATAAGTCGAGAACGATTGGACCGATTTCTATGATTTTTGATTTGTTGTATTTGTCTCTGTTCCAAATAGCAGAGTAACTATTACAATGTATGAAAATTTTGCGAGTTGTTTTCTTTTATATTTTTAGGCCACGCGGACGAAGTCGCGGGCAAAAGCTACTAAGGTATAGTTTTACCTTTCCACATAACGTCTGGACGATATGATGATTTGCCGAGAAAAGTGTTAACGACGACATTCATGTTTTTCTCTACCTATGTATCAATAGTTTTTGTATAATCACTAGTTATTATTAAAAAAAGGATTGAAAGCAAAAGCGTGTATGTTCCTATGTTTCATCACGACCTTTTGTTTACCGTCATTATCATTTAAGAAAAGTCATTCCCATCATATACCATTAAAAACAAGCAATATTAAACGGTATTGGGTAACTTTTAAATGAAATACGTTTAGTGCACATTTCTATCAAGTTTAAAAAAGAACGATAAAACAAAACAAGCGGAATCAAAACGGCGTATGCATGATTTTGTTCCAATAACGACATACATGACGTGTCGTTACCTTTATCGTCCATTGTAAACCGGACGAACAGATAAGCCCACTGGCAGTCGATATTTAGCATGAACGTGTTTTGTGCTACTGTGTACATATTTTGTATTTTTAGAACAATTTGGAGTGAATGTACTTCATGTCCCTGACTGCAAGCGGCTAGTCTCAAATGTTTTTTCTGGCACATAACTATGAAATAGCCATGCTTCCATAGAAAGTTTGCATTTCACCGGGATACTTCGCTATAGTAAAAAGTTGTATAGTTTAAAATATAAAGAACAGAAAGTTATTCGTAGACTTTCTATTGCAATTATATATCTTTCTATGAAGGAAGGTGAAGGAAGGAAGATGGTGTGAAGGTGATATAGAAAGAAGGGTAAAAGCGGGAAATTGTGTAAACGGTGCCTTGCACTCCATTGTGTGCAGCCGAAACATCTCCAAAAGAGCTAGATTGGCTATTCATAGTGGCGTGCTGGTCCCAACACCACCCCCATATCAAGACTGCACTAAGTCGAAAAATCCCAAAATCAACTTTTTAATACAGTTCGCTGCAATTTTTTTCCGCGTATACCACAAAGACAGCCATATAAATATTCCCAAAACTAGCCAACAGATGTCGCGCTAAGTCTGTTTTAGTGAATGAATGACCGCGGAGTCGTACCACAAACACTAAGCTAATTCCAGTTGCACCCTGTATGTCTTCAAGAGCGCTACGTAGTGATCTTGCGCAACAGCGGCTTATTTCGTAATAATGCAGAATTGTTGACTGGGGCTAGATAACTGCTGCGAATTATTTCGATTTAATACAGTGTTGTTGACGTTCCCGAGACTGCTATTTTAATAGTATTCCGAAATACTTCCCTATTGGTGACGAAGGTATGTTGATTTTTTTTAAATATTTCTAAATAATTTAGTGTTGTTTGATAAAGATGTAAATTCGTCTTAATTATAAGACGAATTTACAACATTTAGACGAAACAGTGCATTAGCACTGTTTATGGTAGATCTTAATAGTGGTGTAATGTCTGTAATCATTGCGATATATTTATTTTTAATACTCCGAATTACTTATTTATACTTAAACTAAAAATCAAATTGTTTAAAGTTTGTTTTTTCATTCATTAAAGATTTTATTTTGTGTTTTTTGGAATAATGCAGTATTGTTGAAATAATTCAGATATTGTTTGTTATTTGGCAGATGGTGAAGGGTCGTGGTCTAAATGTTGCTTGAAAAAGCAATAGAAGGAACCACAAAAGACGCGTAGTTGACTACTCAAGAGACAAGAATGGAAATTTGTGTAGAAAATAAAATGGAAAATCCAAACTCTGATATCGCGGTACCATCTGATGCATCGCCTGCTCTTGCCGAATTAACTCTTCTAGTTCCAGCTCTCACGGTTCCACCTGCAACACCTTGCAACACCAGCTCTTGAGGTATTTGATCAGACTGACAAAACACAAAAATCGCGACCACCTGTGATCCCCCCTAGACGAGTATCTTCGTCTTCCTGCTCGAGTACCTCATCGGACTCCAGCTCATCATCATCAAGTACCAGCAGCTCGAGCAGCTCGTCTGATGATGAATCCAACAGACCGTGCCCGTCAACAGTAGATACTCGGGCAGTTTTTAATTCTATCACGACCCATGAACCTTAAACATCTGCCGTTGTTGATCCAGGTCCAACAGCTCCAACCAACCGAAAGTTGAGAAGAAAACGAGTACGAAACCCTGTTGGCTGAAAATCGAAGATTGCTAAAACTTATTCAGGAAAATCTTACGTTTTTCTTAGATCCATACCTATACAAGATTAGTTACAATGTTGGTTATTTTATATGGTTGTTGTTCCTGTTACCCTCCTATTTTCTTACAATAATGCCTAGTTTAGTAAGTAAACCTGTGATGTAACATTGATCTGATTGAATAAGCCTTGTTAAACGAAAGAATGTTAAACATTATAAGTAAGTATAATTCACAATTTAACCCTTTCGCGGACGCGCGGATGCTATAGCATACATAAAAATTAAAAGAATAATAGATTTTAAAAACGTCCGAAAGTGTTAAGAATAATTTTAGGAATTCACTGCTACTAATTATTAGTAACAGGTATGACCTGAGAATTCCTTGTGCTGTACAAGTTTACAAGTAATATAAAAAGTACACATTGTTGACGGTAATTGTTACGTTCCTAATTCGCTAATGTTGCAATAGTGATTGTCTTGTCTATTCCTGTTTTAGAATACATTATACAAGTAAAGTACCTAAGACATTAGACAGTCACAAGTGCTTTGTATAATTTGTGCATTCTTTTTAAATTACGCTCGAATGTTTCTTAATTTTTTGATAACAAGTTGTTTTTTTTTTGATCTATGGATCCCTAATAAAATATTAATAGATAAAAACATGTAAAATTGATTTGTCTGAAACATGATTTTTTTTTTTTTTATAAGAGGTTGTGTTTTTTTATTATTTTGATCTATGGATCCCTAATAATGGACAAAAATGTGTAAAATTGATTTGTCTGAAACAAATAATAAATGTTTATTGTTATTTTTGTGAACATGTTTGTTTATTTTAGATTTTACTATTTTAATTTTTAATGCACTAACCCGTGATAAGGACAAATTAAAAAAAACTATTTAGAGGCTAAAAAACCCGCAATCTCTGGCTATCCGTGCCAGCGATTGCAGCGCTGGCACGGATAGCCAGAGATTGCGGGTTCGAATCCCGGCATGGGTGAAATTTTTAGCCTCTAAATAGGTTTTTTATATTTTAAATTTATTACAGATTTCCTCGAAATTAAAAGAGATAAGTCTTTCTTGAGTATTCAAGATGAATAATTATTTCATAGAATTATACTGCATTATTTCAGTATCAATCAGAAAGACCCGAGTAAATAGAAATACTTTTTTTTTATGATGTCCATGAATTTACAACAGTGAATTATTTTAAAAAAACCGTATTTTTTTAACTTTTTTTAACGTTATGCCTAAGGTACCTTAAGTAGGACTTATACATAATTAAAACTGTTTTTATACGGATTTATGCTCGTTTATTACATTTTTACAATTTTCCAACGTTTCGGCACTTTTTCAGGTGCCGTGGTCCCGGATGACTGAGGTGACAGGTGTCTTTTAGAAATCATTAACGGTTAGTTTACTACCCTCGGCAAAAATTAAAAAATTTAATTATGAAGTTACGTTCCAAAATAGACAAACCAATTATTTTTTATTTAAAGTCAACAATATTGATTATTAGTAATTGAAGTTAAAATTAAATTTATAAACTAATTACTTTATATGAACTAAAAGATACCGATTATTAATTGAAATTAAATTGTTTTTTTTTTATTATTTATTCTACAGTCACACTTCTAGCAAGGGGGTCTCATGCACTTAAGCACTGGTTCCCATGCTACCGGTATGTTCCAACCACGATCTCTATTAAAATTTGGATGCCGGCGGATCTCTATTGCCTCACGTATCATTCTAGATCCGCCGGCATCCAAATTTTAATAGAGATCGTGGTTGGAACATACCGGTAGCATGGGAACCAGTGCTTAAGTGCATGAGACCCCCTTGCTAGAAGTGTGACTGTAGAATAAATAATAAAAAAAAAACAATTTAATTTCAATTAATAATCGGTATCTTTAAGTTCATATAAAGTAATTAGTTTATAAATTTAATTTTAACTTCAATTACTAATAATCAATATTGTTGACTTTATATAAAAAATAATTGGTTTGTCTATTTTGGAACGTAACTTCATAATTAACTTTTGTAATTTTTGCCGAGGGTAGTAAACTAACCGTTAATGATTTCTAAAAGACACCTGTCACCTCAGTCATCCGGGACCACGGCACCTGAAAAAGTGCCGAAACGTTGGAAAATTGTAAAAATGTAATAAACGAGCATAAATCCGTATAAAAACAGTTTTAATTATGTCTACAGCTCGTGTTAACCTTAGAAAATACTATAGGACTTATACAATTGTATAACTGACATAATATCTAAAAAACAGTTTTTGGTCGATTTCCAAATAATTGCTTTTTCGACTTAGTGCAGTCTTGATCTGGGGATGCGACTTATGTATGGTAGCGAGACTTGGGTGGGGCAAAAGAAGCAAGAAAGTAGAATTAATGCCGTTGAAATGAGGTCCTTGAGAAGTATGTGTAGTGTTACTTTGAATGACAGGATACGCAATAGTCTGATTAGAGAACGTTGTGGACTGAAAGAGGATGTAGTGACTAGAATTGAGAAAGGAATGTTGCATTGGTTTGGACATGTGGAGAGGATGAAGGATGAAATATTGACTAAACAAATATATATTGCGAATGTGAGTGGAAGAGCTGGTAAGGGACGTCCCAGACGGACTTACATCGACCAGATAGGGGATGTATTGGCAAAGGGAAAGATAAAAAGTACCCGGAACCGGCGTGCGTGCATGCAACGACTTATGAACGTTGACGAAGCGAAGGTGATCTGTCAGGATCGTGTTTAAGTGGCAGTCCCTGGTCTCTGCCTACCCCTCTGGGATACAGGCGTGAGGTTATGTATGTATATCTTTCTATATTCCACTATTTAGGCTGGCAAAGGTTAATACATCCTTCGTGGGGCTTTGTAAAGGTACGCTTCTATAATAAAATTCCAGAAGATATATTACGCTTGTCTGAAAATTTGTTCAAAAAATGTGTTAAGCACACTGTGCCAAAAGGGCATGAGTTTTGTTAAAATTGTGTAAAAACTGTTAATTAAGGACTTTGAAAAGAATACGTATTTTTTGTCCATTTTTCTCCAAAATTATCTAGATTTTGAAAAGGACACTTAGTTTAAATTGTAACGTTCGTAAAGCCGCAGTTTCTGCGCTACTTTTAGTAAAACCTTTTCATTTCATTTTATTTCATTGAAAACGTAGTTTAAAACGTAGGTGTATTTTATTGCTTTATTAGGATATTACATAAAAATAACATGTGTTGAACTATCACGTGTTGAACTGGGTACACACATTTTAGTGAGCCTATATAGGCCCCCAGATAGTGACATTTACAATCGGTGATCAAGATTTCAAAACGTGCACCTAATTTTACTTATAAAGTCAATAACTCATAGTTTCTCTGTTATTTTGAATAAGAAAACTTTGACTTGACTCGACAGAAAGATAGATTATTTTAACATCAGAGAGTCAAAATAACAACTACCTTCCAACTTAATAATAATTTAGAGAAAAGAAAATTACTCACTTACAGGGTATTTTCAATTTTCCGAATGGCAGAACAAATTTAATTGACAAAGATACATTTGTGGAAATTGAACGCACAGACACTGGAAGGACACACGAAACAAAAGTAAACACAGAGGAACCAGACTAAGATCCCGTGTAGTGTAAGTCAGTGACCATCAAGTAACCCTGCCAGAAGAAAGCTCGATCTTCAGCAGTATGTACCTCTTGTTATCGTTTAAGTCTCTTATGTAATTCCTTGTGTATATACAATAAATAATATTCTATGTATCTACTTCAGGAAAGCTCTAACATGTATATTTAAACAAAACTATTCTTGTTATGGATTTCTGTCCGTTCAAAGTTCAAATTTTTTCGAAAGAATCCGACCATGTTTCGCGGTACCCACCTACTACAATCATCAATATAGACCAAAAACTTTTGGTTCAATATTTGCTGCTAAATGCCGTATCAATAAAGATGTCTTACTTTTGACATCACTCTTGCGTTGACAAATTGCTATTTTTTCTCGAGTAGCACAAACTGGTCTTTATTAACACGGCTCTAAAAGAAGTAGTATTTGTTATTCTCTTATGAATCCGACAGGGCATTTTTTTGGTGCTCGTTTATTGTAAACTACCTCTATGTGATAGGGTAACTTGATGGTCCCAATTATCAGCAATACAGGATCTCAGCCTATAAACTGTATGTGTCTGTTAAAGCGGTTAATTAAAATCAAACTGAACTGAATCAATACATCCACGTCGCCACACTACACAGAAAATTTCATAACAGAATTAAGCAAAATCAATTAAAATTTTATTGAAATTATCACCACGCCGTTGTATCGCGAGTACTTAGCGGAAACTGATTGTAATATACTTAATTCACCACGTATTTAACTTTATCTTACGGCCGCGTCACTTCCTGTCTACAGAGTGGGTAGATAGAGACGACAAAAGCTATACTAACTCATCTTGTGCAATAGTGGCACTTATGCTGTAAGCGTTAAACTTTTAATATGCCAGTGGTGACTTGTGACTGTTAGTACTGTTAATTTTGCGAGTAGATAAGGCCAAGGGCATCAGTTTCGGAGCTAGTTACTGTAAAGTTGACCTGCAATGTGTAAGTGTCATAGACGTATTTTCCTATGTTTGGCTATGAAAATGCAATGTAACGGAAGCCTTCACTGGAAGATAATGACATGGATGTACGTCTGTCATAATTACTGTTTCTAAATTCTGTGTAAGTCTCGACTTTACACTTTACTGTATTATTTAATATCAGCTGTTATTAAATACAATTCTACTGTACGTGGGTATGTCACTGAATTCCTCCTAAGCGGCTGGACAGTTTTGAATGAATTTTTTGTATGCATTTGGTTGGCACCCTGGATGGTTTAGATTTGCTAATCAGAATCGATTAGAATATGTCAGTCGGGTCCGCTAGTTTTTAGATATATACATTTGCAGATTCACCGTCGATGCAGTCGTTACAAAACTATGCTATGAACTGGTATAGCGTAGTCTAGCACAGAGTACGATTCCAAGGCCTATCAAAGTTATAAAGAACAACCTATCACTATAGATAGATAGAGAACACTTTATTGTAAATAAGAATGAAAGTTACACAGATAATTCTTAACCTAATAGTACAGACGGCGGCCTTTTTACTAAAAGTGATCTCTTCCAGACAACCTTTATAATACAGTCATTGTAACAATATCGCAACTACCTATAGATGGAACCTGTCCGCATGAGTTCACGCGACCTTGTTACACTTAATTCACGATCTAGGGTATATTATCTAAGCCCTGAGTTAGTTTCCCAAACAATCTGCCACTAATTACAGTGCCTAGTTAATTAACGTGCGAGACTAATAGTGAAAGTAGGTACAGTATCTGAAACGTGACACGATTGTGACCTCCGCATTGGAGCGTATAATAATGTACCTACGGTAATTAACATAACCCGTAAAATTTACACACACGCACACAACGAATAATCCCAACTGGGCTATCGAGTTCGGCATATAACTTGAAACAAAAATTAGCGCAGGGGGAGATTTCTCGACGAATTGCTCTTATCTTGAACATAGAAAAGCATTATAGTACAGTGCTACACAAGAAATAAGTCTCGCGGATGTACCTGCGCAGATGACCAAATTTTGAATGTGCGGCAAGTTGATCGACCAATCAGATAGTTTCATTTTATGGCAGGCCGCGCGCCTTTGTTGCTATTGGTAGATTCAATGTCATCGATGCAGGTGACTATTAGTTCGGCAATATTAGCGTGAGCGAACTAGGTAGCGCTACTGCGGCAATCAATTCTGCACCGTATCGGTTAAAGATCATGTTGAATATACTTATAGCTTCGGGTACTTTCGTTACACTTCCTCCTAGTCTGCGCGAACGTAGATTTCCGAAGGGACTTTTATAATGTGTAGTACTGTACATATCTTTTAATTTTATTAACCAAAAATCTAAAGAATTCTAAGTCACGTCTGGCATCCAAGTCACAGTCATTTGTTTAAATTATTTGTCCAGGCACTAATAACATATTTTATTACGCAAAAACTAATAAATTTATTCAAATTCCAAAAAATATTTTTGTTAAAAAAATATATTAATTTTTGTGTTAAGCAAAATAAAAAGTTCAAGTACAAAGAAAAAAAATAGTACCTGCATATGTCGTAGTTTTTATTTTATTAAATAAGAATCATTTTATCACATAGATTCAATTTTGAAATTAGTGTACAGTTTTCGTAAAACACCTTAGTATTCCTTCTGTAATATTCAGGATATGCGTCGGATGCCTTATTGTCTCCAAGGAACATTTAAGACTAAGTTTCTATCCTCACTATGTTGAAGGTCAGAGTTATAAAATGTGAGCCAAATTAATTGGGAAGTTTGAAGGCAATCAATAAATAGTTCACGTAGTACCCAGATGCGAAAATTAATTAAACTCACACACGTTTTACTAACACATACTTAGTGTAAATATTCACTCAAACGTAAAACAGGTTTTACAATAAACCAAATATAATTTTGTATCGGTGGAAACATAGCACTGCATAATTATTTATTTTTCAGGTACCTATGTACTAACTCAACCGATAAAAGACAAAATACTATAAGTAATATAATGTAGTATAAAATAATATAAAAATACTATATTTCCTATGCTTACAATACCAAAGAAAGCAAAACCATTTTAAAATTCGAACGCCACTTTCCGATTTATAAAAAAAAACATCACGCATTTTTTTGAATTTTCCAGAAAGCCTACCGAAAAAATCCCCCTTCGCCTTTGTACATATTTTCTGTGCCAAAGAAAACAAAATTAAAATTTGAACGCCACTTTCCGATTTATTTAAAATGAAATAAAAAACATCACTGCTTTTTTTTTATTTTCCAGCCTGCCTTTTACGACCGCTAAAAATCCCCCTCCGCTTTTTTACGTAGCAACTTAACGCACTGGCCACAAAGAAAAAAGACACTCCCGAAAAAAAGCGAAACCCCATAGCAACACCACTAACCTTCACTGGCGCGCGTTTCCCGCGAATCGTCGACAATCAACAGGTGGGGTCTACCCGCGCGCTCGAGCGGCGGCGGCAGAGGTGACGTCACGCGAGGCACGCCCATCACGGCCGGCGGTCGGGACGCGAATGAAGCTCAGAGGAAGCCTCAGATGCCAGATGGGACAGACTGCGCGGCGCTGTTGTGGCAAGGTTAAGGGTACCGGATGAGGTTCCTAGGTCTCTGGTCGTGACGTTGACGTGGGAACAGGCGCGGTCGCGTGTACCCTCCGGCCGTTATCGTAACCGTGGTTATCAACCAGCTGTAAATCAAGAGTCTGCAAAATAATTTTTCCTTAAGCGCTCCTTCGTTGCCAAAAAAGAATAAGAACTTCCCAAAGTTACGTTACGATAGGAGAAAAGCGTTGCTTAATTTGCAAATAGGAGCTACAATAATGGATAAAAAATATGTGGGTAATCAAAACAAAAAATCGCTACTTCAATACAAGATTTTTTTAGAATAGCATACAAAGAGGGCTATGTCCAGCAGTGGACTACATAATATAGCCTGAAGAAGAAGAAGAAGATATAAAGTCAACAACAAGAAACAAATCTAAGAAAGAATGTTCTTACTAACCTGTAAAATTAAATAAACTAAAATATTACACTATTTTTATTTTTAATGCACTAACCCGTGCTAAGGAACAAATTTAAAAACCTATTTAAAATAAAAATAGTGTAATCATGTGGGTACAGTGATATCGTTCCGATGTTAAACCTAACTGCAAAGTAGGTGGTCGGGGCTGTAAGTAATGCAATTTGCTTAAGTCAGATGTCGCTGCCTGTACGTAATACAGAGAATATTGTAAAGAGGTTCGAAATTTCACTGATGCCGTGAGTGGCCCATTGGCTCAATTGGCAGAGCGCTGGTACGGATAGCCAGAGGTTGCGGGTTCGAATCCCGGCATGGGTGAAATTTTTAGCCTCTAAATAGGTTTTTAAACTAAAATATGTAATTTTTTTTCCGTCCTACTTCGCCCTAGAGTGTAACAGAGTTTTTGTCGATAACAACGGCATAACAGCAATATCTATGTGCATAAGTCTATTCCTATGACACTGTCGCAAGTATTAAATTATTAACAGTTTTTAACAATTAATTAAGTAGAGAAGATATCTTAAAAGTATCTTGTGTCGCAAATGTTCCATCTCATAATCCTGCGCTTTAGTTTACAACAACAAATAATAATTATTATTTTATTTCGCTCCCTCTAGCAAGGACGAGGGTTTTCACATGGAAAACCATTTGTTTTAAGCATGATTTAATTAAAATCGGTTTTGTTTTATGTAAACGGCTCGAATGAAAAATAATAAAACGCACGATTATTTGAATCTTTCCTGTGTTAATGTGGGTAATTTGTCTTGGACTTAACCATGATTCACCTGCCTTTTATGCCGGGGTGGATAAATGCCATTCACTCTATCAAAATCATAAACGTCTGTGGGGTGCGTTTTTTATGTCCCATGCTTTTTCATAATATTACTACTGTATAGCATATGTACACTCGGATCCTCAAAGAAGATTAAACCATTTATTAGATCGAAAGATTGACGTGAGTTAAAAAACATATTTTTTTCAATTTTTTTTAAACCTATTTAGAGGCTAAAAAATCCGCCCATACCGGGACTCGAACCCGCAACCTCTGGCTAACCATACCAGCGCTTTCCAACTGAGCTAATGGGCAAGTGCCGGAATCGCGAAATTTCGAACCTCTTTACAATACTCTCTATATTATTTAATTTTTTATCTTTACTATTTTATTGTCTACAATTAGTGTAAGTTGTCTGTTTGAAACGTCAAGCATGAAGTCAATACATTATTAAATTAATTGCTTTGGGTGCGCGACTAGTAAAAAAAAGTACCATCTCCACAAACCTAACATTGGCAGAATCCTAGGGGGTGCCATAAAAAATGAATGGAACTGAATTTGATTGCTTTGTATCTATAGGCGGGAATCTGTCGTTAGCTCCTAGTTCCCTACTTTTATTCTGCTAGCAAAATTTTGTAAGATGATTCTCGAATCTGAATAAATAAATAAATTATACACAACCAATAGTCACTGACCTCTATGGTACTTTTTATATCAGTGCAGATAGTTTTTTTTATTGGTGATATTTTACTTTCAAATCTCTTAAATAAATGTTAGGCTATTCACGAGTTTTTTATTCACTTACGGAATTACATCTAACATGCGCTATGAATATTATTTTTTTCTCATTAGTTTCATCTACCCGTCTTTCGAATTTCTTTGTTGTACGGTTGTCTGGAAGAAATTGCTTTTAGCAATAAGGCCGCAAATTGTGCTATGTATATTCGTTATTATTTTGTACTAGTTGTTTTTCCAGGGTACAATAAAGAATATTCTTCTCTTATCTTTTCAACTGGGACACAGTCTTATCTCGGGGGTAACATGGAGAAAAGAAGTAAAATCTTAATTTACCAGTTATTTTTGGCGTAAAATACGTATCCAATATGTATTTGACCATTTAAAAATTCCTTCGTAACGGTAAAAAAAATTAAACTCATTTTTCGATATTTTTCTGGTTCTTCATTGTCAAAGGATTTAATAGTTAACATTATCCTTAAAGGATCTATACGTCCCACTGTGGGGCTCAGGCCTTCTTTAAAAGAGATGGGCTTAATCACCACGCGTACCCACCGCGTATTGGAGATCTCAAGCGCTAAGCTATGTGAAGACGTCAGGCATTCCGGTTTCCTCACAATGTTTTACTTCACGAGACTTGGCGAGAAGTATTGTTACTGCAAATTCATGATGTCTTAGAAAATAAAGTCATTAAAAGTTTACGCGTTGGTAAATATAATATGGAGATACGGGGTTGCCTAGGTAAAGCTGCAGAAAAGTACAGAGGAAGAAAAATTCCGAGCTGAAGCGGAATTTTAATCCACAACTTCAGCATATCATACAAACATTCTTACCTTTGGCTTGGGCTTTAATAAATTCTGTTTAAGCATATATATATATATCTATAGTTATATATTCGTCGTCAGGCTATACCAGTCCACTGCTGGACACAGCCCTCCCCTAAAGAGCGCCACGTTGTACTATCATAGGGGGTAATGCCCATAATCCCCACGCTGGGCATGCGGGTTGGGGATCGCAGTTCGGTGGAATTTTACTGTACGGGTCGCTGCTGAACTTTGTGTCCCTTAGTCGCCTTTTACGACACCTACGGGAAGAATTGGGTTGGTGCTATTCTCTAGGCCGACACCACATAGCATATAAAATAAAAAAACATATAGTTATATATTAAACGGGTTAAATCGCGATTATTTATTAGGCAAAACGTAATTATCTTATTTCCCGACGTTTTGCCAGCGTTACAGTTGCCGTGGTCTCGGGTAGAATAAAGTGGCGGGTATAGTCAATTATTGTGGGTAGTCACTTCTAATTTTTCGCAGCTGGCCGACACACAACACTCACTACGCCCGCGGACAGGTCCGGCGATAAGGCGCGTGATTTGTATTTACTTAGCACCGAATTCCACGTTGGTATTTGAAAGTTTGAATATATAACTACATATCTGTGAGTATAGCGAATCATTAAGAAATATATATGTCTAATGGTGGGAAAGCGGAGCTTTCTAATGCAGGTATGTATTCTGTACTTTTTAAGTATAGAAGGTCTTGCCTAATTATGCTTATGTGGATAGATAGAAATGTATTTCTTGTTGCCAACAATTATTAAGATAAAATAAAAATACACACATGATTAATATAGGAAACAAAATTGTTGAAAAACAAAAGGATACAGGCTCATGTGCTGCGTCTGTCACAGTAATAGTAGGGCCCGCCACTACCTTACAATTCACTGGATCTGCCACTTGCCATGATCCTGACCAATCAGATTTTTCTTTGTATGTAACAAACAAACAAACAAACAAACAAACAAACAAACAAACAAACAAACAAACAAACAAACAAACAAACAAACAAACAAACAAACAAACAAACAAACAAACAAACAAACAAACAAACAAACAAACAAACAAACAAACAAACAAACAAACAAACAAACAAACAAACAAACAAACAAACAAACAAACAAACAAACAAACAAACAAACAAACAAACAAACAAACAAACAAACAAACAAACAAACAAACAAACAAACAAACAAACAAACAAACAAACAAACAAACAAACAAACAAACAAACAAACAAACAAACAAACAAACAAACAAACAAACAAACAAACAAACAAACAAACAAACAAACACATAACATTTACATACAGGCGCATACATTGCTTATGGCCCCACTCTAGGATACTCTGTGTCGTGGGAACCAGAAACAACGACGTCATAAACATGTAAACATCCAAGACCTGGGGTTTTTGTTATCCCCAGCCGGGGTTCGAACCCCGGACCTCCTGCATGGTAGGTAGATGCGCTACCGCTGCACCACAGAGGTCGTCAAGTTTATCAAGCTTAACATTGTATGACGCCAGACAAAAACCTTCACTAAATCGATTTGACTTCGCATGGATGTATTTTGGGTGTCATTGGCGCTTAGTTCAGTTATACTCGTATAATACAATAATTTTAAAAAGTAATTACTCTTTCATCGCCTACGACAATAATAAGTTATGCAATCTTTATGTTAACTTGAGATTGGCTTTCTTTCAACAATTTCAACGAAAATTGATTGACTAGATTGTATAAGTTTTTCGACTTTGTAAAAAAACATATTTCGAACAAGTGATGTTGCATTAAATTAAGATCTTAAGATCTGGTTTTCACGGTCTTAGTACGCTCGGACCGAGTGCGCCATCCGAGTAAACTAATGCTTCCTCAAATCATAGAAAGAAGGAGATATGGCATGGGGGCGTGGTCCGTGTCGCCTCGATATAATCAAATTGATCATAGCGGCGCGCACCGCTCTTAGCGCAGACTCATTTGCCTGGCAACCGTTGTTGACGCAGGAGCTCCATATTTATTTCGAAATGCCGGTCTGTAGCGTGTTTGTTTTTTAAAATCGGAGTACTAAACAAAACTATAAGACATATGGAATAACATACCACTTTTAAGTGCTATTTTAAAGTATTATTTCTATTTTTAATGTATTTTTAAACATTTCACCCTAAGAAGCTTCAACCTGTCAGTGCAAACACCTTACGTATCTTCGAGTGCACACCGTAGGGCTGTTGCGGTGTGCATGCAATATTATCAATAATTTATCGATGTTATTACGGACGGTTGACGGATCATAAAAAAAAAATATTTTATAGCTATTTGCATGACTAACCTGAAATTCAAAAATATCTTCAGATAGACTATGTAAGATGTTTTCATGAAATGTTAAAATTAAATTTATTGACGGTCACAGAACTAAACGGTTTCTTTGTCACACATAGGTACATTACACATAATAGATTTATATAATATCAAAACATTAAGTTTTATTCCTATAGATTACATGAAAGTCTATGACAAGGTAAAGTGTCAGTGGATTTTACGAAACAACTACTTTATAAGAAAATGTGTGATGTGCTGAACACTTCGCGCAAGTCTAGTCGCAAGTCCAACCAGAAGCATTAGTTTACTCAGATAGCGCAGTACTCGGTCCGAGTACACTAAGACCATGAAAACGCGGCTTTATAGACCGCACATAGACTAGGGTGGATTATAAGGCGAGTTGCGGGTAATTCCAATAAAAAGGTAGTCTTCTATTCCACAATAAAATTATATATAATAATATGTTCGAATGTAGGAACAGCATTTTTTTTTCGCGATTTCAAGTATACGGTGATATTGAAGACGGTATAGCAAACTTTGAAGTGTAAGAATGTGAGCATCAAAACCATGATTTTTAAACATGCAGCACAAGCTTTAAAAACAGAACATTTATTTTAATTATCATAAATAAAAATTAAACCACTAAAAGAGAAAAATAAACACTAGAAGTAAAAAAAAAAAGAAAGGCTATGTTTAGAATGTCTTTTTCCCTCGTCAACCAGCAGCCTAATTGTTCCCAATTCCACAAATAGAAATGGTTTTTCAATGATACTTTACTTTCTACAACCTTGTCAGATTCGCATTCGAACAATTAGGCTATAGATAGGGTAGCCTAATTTGGAGCCGGGAGAAGTGATCGTATTTAAGGTTCCGCATAATAAACAGAACTTTTATAGACTGACTTTGTCGTACACTCTTGCGTCTGTTAATACAAGTTTTTCAAGAAAGGGTGAAGGTACGAGTAGTTTTTTTTATTGAGCTTATAAACGTTCCTCGGCAGGGCTGAGGCTTTCTCTCCGAGAGACCGTATGGGCTTAATTACCATGTGTGCCCACCGCAGATTGAGAATTTCAAGCGCTGAACATTTTAAACACTTGTTTTACATTTACATTTAACTTTTACATACAGGCACATACATTGCATCTGGCCCCACGCTCTGTCGTGCGAACCAGAAACAATGACATCACAAACATGTAAACATCGAAGACCTGGGCTTTTTTTTCCGCAGCCGGGATTCAAATCCGGGACCTCTTGCATGGCACATAGGTCCTACTCAGGTAGTAGAATATAGGTATATGAAAAAGTAGTATGACCCTCCTTAACTCCACAGAACCGTTCGGCTTGTCTTTATTAGATAAGAAATAAATGTGCATTAGAGGTAAATGATTAATGTTTTTATTAAATCTCTCAGACAGATTATAACCATCTTTTCTGTTAAACGTATGAAGCCTTTTGTGAACTTGTAGTTGGTGTATTAAGGTTATAAAACAGTTCTTTGAACTCGAGTGGAATAATTTTCAAAGCTATTCTTTTAAACATCAATCTTTGCCAATGGATCAAGTGGTTTACTAAATTATACATACCACGCTATATTTTAAGCAAACTCGGCTCACATGTAAACACACTAAGCAGACACGCTACGGGCGACTTTGCAAGAATAAGTTAAATATTTGATTAGGAAAGTGTGTATTTTAGTTTTTGATAACATGCATACACTAAGCGCTCGTGGCCTAGGCGAACCGAGTAATTGGAATCAATCACTTGGTTAAGCAACAACAGGCGCGGTCAGGTACAGGATGGGTGAGCGTCCCGTGACTACCGCTAGTGGCATTTTTCCGAGCGCTTCCGTGCTTCGCAAGGCACGTTAAGCCGTTGGTGCCGGCTGTCATATAATGGCAGTCGTTAAGCCCTGTCAGAGGCCTTATGGGCGGCTTGATAACTTCTGACAGTAAGGCCCGCCACTGTCTTACAACCCTCCACCAACCCGGACTTGGCCCCCGTGGTGGAGTATGGCCTAACCTTCCTGCGATGCAGGAAGAGACCCGTGCCCCAGCAGTGGGGACATAAAAGGGTTGTTAACGATACACTACACGCTACACTGTGATGGGATAGCCAAATAAACGTTCGGCAATATTCTTTAAGTACATGTAAAACAAAACTGTGTCTCAAAAGTTCGTTATAAAAAAATTCTGTACCGTTACAATATTCGTTAAAAGAATAGTCATTATTTTTCTACAATCACAGAACCAGAATCTACAAGCCTACTCTAGAGTAGGCCTCGGTTTACGCTTCGGGCTCTAGAGCCCAAGGATTATCCCAAAAGCTAACAGACTGTACTTGTTTAATCGAATGTAGTGTTCTAAGAAACGTCGACACTGACAGCCAGACTAGTCCAACGATTAAACCGATGACAAAAAATAGAATGCTTGAAGCTCGTGCTGTTCTTGTGTCTGGCCGCAGCATCAATATTACCTACTTTCGTCAGAAAATTTACTAATTTAAAAACCTATTTAGAGGCTAAAAATTTCACCCATGCCGGGACGAACCCGCAACCTCTGGCTATCCGTGCCAGAGGTTTGTCCTTAGCACGGGTTAGTGCATTAAAAATAAAAATAGTATAAATTTACTAATGTTTTTCATTGGAATTTAAAGTTATTGATGGCAGTCATGGAATCTTAAGAATATAAAGTTATCCATGCCAATCCTGGAATCTTATCATATAGGTAGCATAATTGGTGTATTGATGTGGAAAAAATAGTCAAAGTGGGGTTTTTTTCCAATGCCTTTTTCTCTACTACAGGTACGGCCCAAAGGCAGCAGCTTACATTTTAGATCGACATTCCGCAAACAAAATAAAAAAAAATCAGAATAAATATTTGTTTATATTTGATTCAAAGTCGCTTAGCGTGCTCCGAAACCGGCTATGCTCGGAGTCTTATTGGTGGATGACATCAAAAACGCCAAAGATCAAAGGTGACTGATATAGCCTATAACATTAGCAAGCCACAAAAGGTGGCTTGGGGTGACTGACATAGTCTAGTATGGGTGCTAATACTAGACTATGTCAGTCAAAGGTGGTGACTGACATAGTCTAGTATTAGCAAGCTTACTTGGCAGTAGGTTGATCTCCTAAGCCAAAGAACCAATGGTTGATGGGGTGCAAAGGGTTTAGAGTGGAGACCACGAACTGCCAAACGCAGCATAGTACGCCCACCAGCTCTCTAGACCGTCGGTCTAAGGCAAGTTGCTGGCATTGCCTGAATGAGGGATGTTCGTTCGTTCGTATGTTCGTTCTTCATCCATCCATCCATCCATCCATCCATCCATCCATCCATCCATCAAGGTCGAGGGTTGATGAAGTGTCTACTAAAAGAGCTCATTAACTTAACTTCCGTGCACTTACGTTTACGGGTGATATTGTAACTAAAATTGTTTACCTAATACAAACGTGATTCGTAATACTTGTGTAACTTTCCGTCTGGCCGACAAGTTTCTCATATCTACAACATGCAATATTAATTGAATTTAGCTAGTACTGAAGGCTGAAAGTTGATGAACTACTGAAGTTTGAACATTGATGTAAGGTCTATTGAAACAGCTTAAACACCTTCACACTCATGCACTCTATGCACTTACGTTACGGGTGATATTATAATTAAAATTGTTTAGCTAATGCACACGCGATTCGTAACACTTATGTAACTTTCCATCTGCCCGACAAATTTGTCTTTCATCATGTAATGTGGATTTAACTTGTATTGAAGGCTGAAGATTAATGAACTACTCACTAACATACTCGTGAAACTTTTCATCTGCTCGACATATCAGTCATCTTTACGCGATATGGTTTTTTCTTGACCATTCATAAGTTGGGTGGGCTACTTTTTTGTCAAATTATTCGGTCTGTATTTTTTGTGCAACAGCCGTTGCTTTAAATTTAGAAAACAATTTGTTCACTTTGAAGAAAAAAATATGATGTTTACTTTAAATAGATAGATGGTGAAGACTTATTTATCTTTGTTTTAAACATTGTTCCAGGCACTGTAGCATCCAAGTGGTCGCTTCAGTCATCTGGTGTGAGTGAAGGTGTCACTATACGCTGTATAAATTACCTACATAAATCCAAAGGCCAACGTTAATTGTACATAACAATTGAAATAATACACATTTTTTCGCTAATATTTTTTCTTTATCTGCATTCGAAAAATGGCTACTAGCGACTAGTACAAAGTTAGAGTGGAACTCAATTTAAAAAGAAGTTTTTTTTAAAAAAGGGTGAAGGATCTGATGGCAGGCAGTGAAGAGATCTTTCACCTCTTTTCCACAGCTGCATGTTGTGTGAACTGATGTTTTTCTTTTGCATCATAAAGCACTTTTAAATAAATAAACAAGTCGCATCTTGAACTAAGAGTGTACCGAACATTAAATGGCAAGGTGTACATTCTCTTGATGCTCTTAGTTAAATATGTAGATTTTATCTCCTAGCGTGGTGTGACGGTGAGGATAAAGCTAGGAACGATATGGTGGGATAAACGCGTCAGTTTTATCTCACCCCGTCTAGAAAGTGGGATGGAATGTCCGTTAAAATAATTCGGTAAATTCATTGCCACATAGTTTTGGAAATTGTAAGAAGCAATACTGTACGTGATACAGAGAATATTGTAAAGAGGTTCGAAATTTCACTGATGCCGGTGAGTCGCCCATTATCTCAGTTGGAAAGAGCGCTGGCACGGATAGCCAGAGGTCGCGGGTTCGAATCCCGTCATGAGTGGAATTTTTAGCCTTTAAATAGGTTTTTTTTAAGAAGCAATACTACTAAGGTCAAGGTTTTGAATCCAGGCATGCACTGACTTTTTTTTTTTTTAAATTACGTACATGTGTGAAAAAATAGTAGCAAAATTTAAGGAAAACATCGTGAGGAAACCTGAAAAAAAAATACCTTAGCTGAAATTGCCCATCCACAGTGGGCACGCGTGGTAATTACGCCCGTACTCTCTCTCTCTCTCTGAGGGAAGGCCTGTGCCCAGCAGTGGGACATAATAAAGGTAACAAAGAAAATCAACCTGTAGGATTTTATCGGTAACGAGTGGACAAAAAAACCTTTTGTTAAATTTCAAGGTCAAAACTGAACAGGTGGTATTGGTGAAGATGGTAGTTGAACCATTGCAGGAATGGGTTGGTAGCCAAGAAACGAGTAGTGATCAGTTGGATAACCAAACGACATGATCAAGTCATCAGAGAGCCCGTCGACGTGACGGTGAGAAACAGTGAAAGATAATATATAGCTTGTTTGCTTTTAGAATATACCTCGGCTACTATTGGATGGAATCGAGTATATTCGCTCCTATTATCTACCTATTACCTACCTACCTACCTATATACCTCTACCGATTTCGCTCACGCTAATATTGCCAAACTAATAGTCACCTGCATCGATGACGTTGAATCAACCAATAGCAACAAAGGCGCGCGGCCTGCCATAAAATGAAACTATCTGATTGGTCGATCAACTTGCCGCACATCCAAAATTTGGTCATCTGCGCTGGTAAAAACATATCATGAATCTGCAAGATTTCAACATTAGTACAAAATTATAATCTTTTTTCTAATTCTGGATTAAATGCGCCATTCCCATCTCGAGCAGAAAGAATTTTTTAACGCAAAATTATTGCGTACTCTTTGAAACTAGGTCAGGCAAACTTCTGCGGTTATTTTATTGTCAGTAAGTAGGTTACTTCATACCGCATATAAGCAAGACAATTATCTCATAATATTTGTAAGAGAAAACATTGTATTCTAGACCACATTTGAAGCACCTATTACACCTTTATCATGCACTACATAAGAACCAGTATTGAATAAACGTAAAATATTCACAAAAATCTAGCTACAGGCCTCGCCTAATTTGTATTTCAGAAAAAGCTTTCTAGCGAGAAATTGAACGTTATTATTTACACAAATTCTATAGACACAACACATTCCTTTAATTCAAGGCCGCGAATTTTGTGAGCACTTCAAAGAAACAACTAATTAGGCAAATTTTATAAACGTGAAATTAAGTAAGTATTACGCTTGCGGGTTTGAATCCCGGAATGGGTGAAATTTTTAGCCTCTAAATAAATTTTTAAAGTATTACGCTTTGAGGGTTTACAAGTATACTCACTAATAATAATATTGGCCTTTTTGCATCTACTTAATGAGATGATTTATACAGCGTCCAGTGGTATCTTAACTATGTTAGTGGTACTCACTAACTATGAAGAATAATATGTTTTCAGCGCTTGGAACCATTTTTCTGTCTCTGAGAGAAATCTACAGGGTATATACAGGGCGTCCCACATCCAAACTATATTCCTGCATAACATATTTTAAACTTTCGCGACTTGTACACATAGAATAAATTACTACGCGATTAAGCCCCAAAAATATTCTAACTATATTTTCCTGCACTATAAGAAGGTAAATCATTTTACATTTTTCGACATTTTTAGTTTTCTATATACTACAATTCGTTTGTTAATTATATTGTGTAATCTTTATATTTAAAGGAGATCAATAGGTTGATTCAACATACCTACCTCATATCTATAGATACAAGCTCAAATATGTTCTTACAAAAAACAATTTGGAAGAATCACTCAGCCAATTTATTTTTCTGCTCGGATAATCTCAGTAAATTAACATGAATTGAGTAAATCTATCGTGTTTTTACAATTAAAAGTTAATGCAAGCAATCTACTCAGGCAATTCATTTCACCGCTAGAAATGCCTAAACTTCGTAGACTGTGTCGTAGCGCGTAGCGCGTAGCAACGCGACTACGGCGTAGTACACGTACAGCGTAGCTGTGCATGTTTTTCTTGGAATAATTTGGAATAATGAATATTATTTCGTGAACTAGGTATGATACCACGAACAAGTATTAACGTATATTTCATGTTGCTATTCTACGTTACAAGTTGAACCTTGGAAACGAAATTTATACTTAAGCTTGTCAATGACCTTCGAAAAAAGTATACCCGGAGTGTAATTGTAAAATAGTTTTAATATGGACAGTTTCTTTTTATTTACTGAAATTTGTTTCAACTTTTGATCACTACATTTGTGATATTGGTGAACAAATGTCTTTTTACGACTTGTATTTCAAAACACTATTAAGTACCTACTCAGAAAATTTGAATGAATGAATTAAATAACTTTGATTGAGTATGTTTTTTTTACTTTTGTTAAGTATGATAAAATTAAATACCTTCAGACTTTGGCCAGAGAAAAATAATATTTACATAATAAACATGATTTTTTCATCGGTTGAAGAAAATTATTAGTTAAGCTTTAGCAGCCAATCTGACATAATATAAAGATTGTTGAAGCTCACATAGTAAACAGACAAAATTTGATGGCAGCTTTTATAGATTGACAGCCGCTAATATATAAAAAAGCCCTAAATCTGAAAACCAACTTCGATATCAATATCGATATAAATCAACCAGTTATATGTTAAACGGCTCTGATCGCGATTATTTATTAGGTAAAAAGTAATCACCTCATTTCCCGACGTTTCGGCAGCGTTACAGTTGCCTTGATCTCGGGTAGTCTAAAGTGGCGAGTACAGTCAATTATTGTGGGTAGTCACTATACTCTATGGGGTAGTCACTTTTAGTTTTTCGTAGCTGGCCGACACACAACACTCAGTAACACAAGGTTATTACGATTTACACAATAAATAATCGCGATAAGAGCAGTTTAACATATAACTGTATGAGTGGCATAACATAAAATTAACATAACATTGCTTCTGGCCCCACACTAGGATACCCTGTGTCGTGGAAACCACAAACAACGACTTCACAAACATGTAGACATCCAAGACCTGCGTGTTTTTTGGCCCCAGCCGGAGTCCGAACCCAGGACCTCTTGCACTCTTGCATCTCGGATAGCTCTTGCATGGTAGGTAGAAGCGCTACCGCTACGCCACAGAGGTCGTCATGTGTCAGAGTACCGCGAATCATTAAGAAATACTAATAATTAGACCACGTCTAAGAAGCAGAAATTAGAATTCTTAATTAACTTTGCTGAGAACGAAAAATTGCGGAAACGGTTCCTTGCACTCTCGTGAGTAGCCGTGAGTGGCCGAAACATCTACAAATGAGACCAGCACAAAAATACCAATTATCCATAATGAAGTGCTGTTCCCAACAGTTATGTATGGTAGCGAGACTTATGTATGGTAGCGAGACGAGGTTATGGCAGAATAATTAGGAAAGTTGGATTAATGCAGTTGAAATTATGTACTTGAGAATTATGTGTTGAGAATTGAGAATTAGATTAGATTGAGGTATTACTTTGAACCACAGGATACGCAATAGTTTGATTAGAGAACATTTTAGACTGAAAGAGGATGTAGTAACTTGAATTAAGAAAAGAGTGTTAAGTAAGCCTGCACTGTATATGGAAAGGATGAAGACAGAAAGATTGACGAAAGAAATATATCGCGTGAATTTTTGAGTGGAAGGGTCTGTAAGAGACGTTCTAGATGGTTACACATCGAACAAATGTGAATTAGAAAAGGATAAAATTAGATTAGATTTAAAAATTCTTTATTGCACAATAAACATATTTTTATAAAGGCAAGCTTGATTGGCAAGTTAAAAGTATTTGAAACCATGAAAGCTATGAAGCGTGAACCATAGCGAACGAGATCTGTCAGTATCGTGGCTATTGGCTGACTACTTTCTGCCCACTCCTTAGCAATACAGGCTTGAAGTTATATTATTTTATTTTACTTACCATTTTTATATAAAAATAATGCAGTGATTATTTTTATTTATGCATAGTGGCTACTGAAGGAAATCTTTTCAGATATCGCGTTATTTCAATACCACGTTACATACAGCTTCTGTAAAAATCCTTGTACCTAATTCAAACTTATTATTTTCCATTGTGCATTCGGATGTGATTTTCTATTCTTCAATTATAAAATGATATTTTTGCACGCTAACAGCGTTGCCAACATTCTATTTTTAATTTGGTTTCAGCCAATTAGTTCTGTGAATTAATTTTCTATTGAACGAAATGGATACTTATGTCTCTTATTAAAGAAGATTAGGCGGCTTTGTTTTATGATTGAAATTTCTAAATAAATGGCAAGGAATTTAATAACAAAAATTAGCAAGGGTATGATTTTTTATCAGAGGTTATCTTGGATACTCTTACCTATAGAATTTAATTCGTAACTACCTGGTATAAGAACCTTTTGTTAACCTTTTGGGTTCGATCCCCTGCCGGGTCAAACTGGGAAACGAACTTTTCTAGTTTGTCTCGGGTCTTGGATCTTATCTATGTTTATATTCTATTAAATCTATCGTCAAATTAGCACCTATAACACAAGTCATTTAGTTGTACTAAGTATAGGGCTGACGAGATCAGTGTAATATGTCCATGAATATTTATTTATTTAATTCTCAAGGTCAAAACGCAACAGATCATCATCATCAGCCATTTGCCGCCCACTGCAGGACGAGGCTTCATTGTTTTCCAATCTTCACGATCTTGTGCCGTCCTCACCACTGTAACCAGGTCGGCAGACCATCTAGTGGAGTGCCTGCCTACGCTGCTTTATCCGGTCCGTGGTTGCCAGGTCAGAACTGTTTCGCCCCAACGGCCAACAGTTCTTCGATCTATAGATAAAAACTCTTAATTTTTCTTAAACTTCAGCAAACTGGTGGAATTTTATTGGTAATGATCTGATAAAAGGCTTTTTTCATTCTCAAGGTCAAAATGCACTACATTAAACCTCCTATTATATTTAGTTTCAGCAAAAATGTTGTCCCTTAATAACGAATTGGCTCAATAACCACAATAGTTTAAACATTTATGCACAGATTTAAAATTCGACAGAGTTTAAACAAAATCACCTCCCAATATAAGTACCAAACGGGAGCATTCTTGATACTTGGCTAGAAAAAAATACTTATTAATCTTATTGATTTTATTTCATTGCTTTATCACATCGCACTTATATAAGAAAGGCGAAAGTTTGTAAGTGTGTATGTTTTTTACTTCTTCACATTTAAACGGCTAAAGCGATTTTAGTAAAATTTGGTATGGAGTTAGCTGACACCCTGGATTAACAGATAGGCTACTTTACTCCGGGAAAACATCTTATATTTATGGGAAAATCGAGATAAACCGCGGGTAACATCGCGGGGCATAGCTAGTAAGTAATAAGGTCACCAATTGTACTGTATTTCTATATTGACGGCCTCGGTGGCGCAGCGGTTTGGCATGCTGACTGTAAAACCGAAGGTCTCGGGTTCGATCCCCGGCCGGGTCAAACTAAGAAAAGAACTTTTCTAGTTTGTCTCGGGTCTTGGTCTTTCTTATCTATATATTTATTGTATTAAATCTATCGTCGCGTTAGCATCTATAATACAAGTCATACTATTTTTAAATAGGTTTTTAAAACAAGTCATTTAATTGTACTTAGTATAGGGCTAACGAGATCTGTGTAATATGTGAATGAATATTTATTATTATAATTATATACTCGATATTTCTGTCACTGTAATTTCAGTATACAGCAAAGAATATTCTATCCATCTGTCTCATTCTATTTATCAGTGTCCAAATTCTAAGCAAAAAGTATGCCAGTACGCCCTATAAAGCTGCAATCAATCTAGAGGTATAAACGTCTCATGTCAGACTGTATTTTAGAGGTCAAAGATCGAGGAATGAACTTTCAAATAGTTTAAGGTCGAAGTGCCTCGTACGTAGTCCTAAAATTAAACCAGAAAGACGCACGTCGCTGAAGTTTAATTTTTGTCTGTTTGAATTTAATCAGAACGGATTTCAGACAGCGTTTTCAGTACTGTTATTTTGTGTTAGTTTGTGTTAAATCCATGCATAATTTTATATTTCAATTTCATTTTAAGTTTGATTAAATTTTGTAAACATTATTCATTATAAAGATTAATATTAAGTCGAATCTGATAAAGTAAAAACACATTTAATATTTTTATTTCCATTTATAACATTGCACAAAAATTATACAGTAAAATCTTTAGTAATACTATAGAAAAAGTTATCCATAAACTAAGTAACCCTTTAACAGAGAGAGCCAGTAAAAGATTTACATCAGGTTTCGACTTAATTAGTGATAAGATTCAATTTATGGTGGAAACTGTTACACCGCTGCCTGGTAAACGGTTATAGTTAAGAATATCTAATTAAATAATAAATAAATATTCACTGACACAGCTCTCGTTAGCTCCATATTAAGTAAAACTAAATGACTTGTGTTGTTAGCTCAGGGTCTTGATATCGAGATAAATAAGCTAGTGGACTGTATAAATTGATGGTTTAATTGGAAAAAGAAGATAATTCAAAATTAGTGTGTATCGACACGTCGGATGGTGTGAAGTGCCGCATGCCGCGGCGCTGCCCGCCGTCCCGCTCGCAAGTTGTCCGGCCGGTTTTGGCCTGCGGGGCGCGGGGCACCGCTCAGTGACGTAGGGCTCCAACATGTGTTATAGGTGCTAACTCGACGATAGATTTTATACAATAAATACATAGATAATATCTTAGACTCCAGACAAACCAGAAAAGTTCGTTTACTTGTTTAACCCGGCCGGGGATCGAACCCGACACCTTCGGTTTTACAGTCGGCGTGCCAAACCGCTGCGCCACTGAGGCTGTCATATTTATATTAACTGTCAGTTTCCAAAGGTAATAGGTAAATTAATGTATTAGTTTGCACATGTGGTCTATACTTAAATAGACAATAGCCCAATAAGTACACAAGTGTGACGAAACCGCATATTAGATATTAAAATCGGCAGATAATAATATCTAATATCTGCAGCGTATAAGCTTAATCATCTTGCGACTTATTAGTTATTACTAGAAAAGCGTCAAACTTGTAAGCTCATTGGGAAATTGCCTCTCTTTAAGTCGTCCCAAAGGTGATTGTTCAAAGAAAATGGTCTTCTTAAAAGACCTTTTTCTTGTTTACTTATATTTGCCATCTCCTGCTCTCTGTTTTACTGTTCAGAATCTTTCTTATTCTGGCTGGAAGAAATTTCTTTTGAAATAATACCGCCTTTGTACATCAACACTTACCTGTTATTAAAGTGCTATAAAGCGTAACAAACAAACACATTACATGTTTCACTTTGGTAAACTTCTTCATAGTTAATTTCTTCTAATATTTTCTCCAGTTACGCTAAACTTGTATTATAATTTAGGAATTGTCTCACATTGAGTCGTCTCATAACATAAAAAATTCAAAGACAATTCTTTCTTTTTTTAAGAGTTTTGAAAAAAACACATTACATGCTTTACTTAGCAGACTTCTCACGCAAATCCACTCGATCTTACTTAACCGGTATTTTAAAGAGACGAAACAAGAAGCTAAAGCCGAGAATAAACAGCTCAATCGCAAAAAAACAAAAAATTCCTTTCCTTCTCTCCATCGAATATCCGTTTTTACAGAGTCGTTGACCTTGGTTAGCGCGTGAGCTTCTACTATGAAACTGAATTCACTTTATTTGCTTTACAATGATCGATATCAACCCTTTGTATGTCCCCATTGCTGGGGCACGGGTCTCTTCCCGCATAGCAGGAAGGTTAGGCCATACGCCTTTGCGGGGGTCAAGTGAGTTGGTGTTGGTGGAGGATTGTAAGACGGTGGCGAGCCTTACTATCAGAAGTTATAAAGCCATAACAATGATTAAACAACATTAATGAAGAAAGCAGGAGGATGTCAGTACCGCGGGTCGCTTAAAACACATGGTTGATTTTGCTGATGCTGACTACCCCAAAAGATAGATCAGAATTGGTTGAGACTAGTTTACACTGGCTTACATTAGTTACGCTGTCGATACTGAGTTACAGCGAGTTTCATTCTATTTTATTCTTTATACTTTAACAGCTTTAAAAGCGCAAGTACAAGAACGCACTCAGTGTATTTTTATAACTGCGGTCTTTGTACAAATATACCTATTACAAGTCAATACGTGCATTCATGATCTTTGTTTGGAATTTCAAAAGGATTGTTTAAGATACTTAGTAAACAAAAGAAAAAAATCTTTCCGATCGAATCAGTCTGCGATCCCCAACCCGCATGCCCAGCGTGCGGATTATGGGCATTACCCCCCAGTGATGGCACAACCTTGCGCTATGGCGCTCATTAGGGGAGGGCGATGTCCAGCAGTTGACTAATATAGCCTGAAGAAGAAGAAGAAAAAGAGACATTTTGCTATCTATATTTTGAGTCTCAAAGGATTATTTTACAATTTTCTGAGAATTTAGCAAAATTGTAAAAAGAGTCGCATAGTACAATATCACTTAGTGGTAAAACAGAAATGGTCTTGCCCTAACATTTTTGGAAATACAACTGACATGTATCCTGAGTAGACCTCTGAGGGCATCTGGTACAAAGACCTAACTCCCTTTATTAGGACGTTCAGACGCTTAATAATGCACCCTTGAAGTGTTAAGAACCCTAATTTATAAGGGTTCAGTAGTTAACTTAGCCCTATCATCAACACAACTCGACAGTTTACATTGAGTTTGAAAGGAGGAAGATTTTAAGACAAAGGCCGAGTTTATAGAGTCACATAAAGATACTAGACAGCCTTAATTCTCAAACTTATTAATCTTAACCTTTTGACAACCTACACAATTTACCATATCTGAGATTTCGCTATCAATCTCCTATTTTATTTATCATTTTACAATTTATGCCACCACTTTACTTGAATTTTACTAATATTTAATCCAGCAGCCTGCATCGTGAAATCAAAGTTTGACTCGGTTAAAGCTATTTATAACTCGAGTTAAGCAACAACAGCTGCAGTCAGGTGGGATGGGTGACCGTCCCAGTACTACCGCTAACTGCATTTTTCCGAGCGCTTCCGTGCTTCGCAAGACACGCCAAGGCCGTGGGTGCCGGCTGTCCTTTAATGGCAGTCGCTAAGCCGGCAGTAAGGCCAGCCACTAGTCTTGCAAGCCTCCACCAATCCGGACTTGGCCCCTATGTTGCTTCACCTTCGTGATCGTTTAAGATAACTCAAGTAGCCAGGACTACGAGCGATTCATTACCTTATATTCTATTAATTTAATCTTGTGTAATTTACGGTTCGTACTATCTCTTTGGGCTCCGCACGCCGCGCCGCCTGATGGATATTGACGGAAGACCAGCGCTGGGGTATCTCTCTCCAGCTCATACTGAGGCAGAGCCCTTTTGTATTTGCCACACGCACAGTTACACTGGTTAATGACTTGCTGTGTGTATAAATTGTTAACAAATTGTTAATACGTACGTAATACAGAGAATATTGTAAAGAGGTTCGAAATTTCACTGATGCCGGTGAGTCGCCCATTAGCTCAGTTGGAAATAGCGCTGGCACGGATAGAGAGGTCGCGGGTTCGAATCCCGGCATGGGTGGAATTTTTAGCCTCTAAATAGGTTTTTAAAATTTTTAATGTTTTTTTTTTGTCATTTTTTCATAGTATTTTGTGTTATTCGGTTTTGCTACTGTATAGTCTGATTAATGTTGGCCTTGCTGTGTGTGTGAATAAGCAAATAGATGATATTGTATAGAATCAGGCGTTACTTTGCGGAAATCCATAATAGCATTAAAAAGTTAAAATTACTTTGCTGAATTCCACCAAAAATCCCACAAGCACCATGCGGTTAGCTAATGCACCGCCCTCCCTCCCACTTTTTCAAGCAGAAGCAAGACACGAACACACCACAACCAACACCAATACTTGTGTGAGAAAACACGCGACGCGTTTCGCCTCTAACACGAGGCATCCTCAGGCTCCCAAATGCAAGTATTTGGCGAAACGCGTCGCGAATTCAGCAAAGTAATTTTAACTTTTTAATGCTAAATAGATGATACCTATCTATCTATCTACCTATCTATAGAGCTGCGGTAGTCATGTCTTGTGTCAGCACAAGTACTGTTGATATTGACTGACTTTTCAATAGAATCAATGGCTTAAACAATTACGTGTAGCTGGCGCTAATATTTTTCACAAGAAGACGAATTATAGAAAAACAATACTTTAGGACTAGCTTAGTACAATGAAACTAGCAAGGAGGTTACAAAATCCCTCAATGGTCTAGCGGTTAACACGCTTCACTACTGGCACAGAGGTTGCGTGTTCGATTCCCACTGGAGGGCGCCGTACTAAATCAGTACATATGGCCTCAGTCTGGGTGCATTTTCATGTTTGGGATGTCCTTTCCTGGTTACCATAGCACAGGGTATCCTAGTTTGGGACCAGGTCAAGTGATTGTTTTTGTAGAAGTTTTATTGTTATTATTATACTTTTTTAAAGAGCGCAAACACGATTCGATTTGATTGTCGAGATCGATTTTCACTTGTAGTGAATTGATAACTACGATGACAAAAATATAATATGATTTTATTACTTTCTTATTCTCCTTATCTCATTTTTATCTATTACATTGTCTCATGACAGGACTTCAATTAATTTTTATTGGCACCTGCCAATAATCTTATCTCAGAGGTTTCCTCTTGGGCTAATTGGACTTCTCGTTTCATATTAGTCAGTGAAGGATGTTTACTTTTCTTCGGCCGTCGAGAAAAAAAAATGCAATTTCTTTTAAAAATTACTACGGCACGAAATACTTTAATCTTCAAGGTTCCGTATGAATACTTCGATTTTCTTATGTTTATCAAGGTCATGATAAGCGGTTCCGTGCTTCGCAAGGCTCGTTAAGCAGTGGGTGCCGCCGTCGATAGATGGCAGGCGTTAAGCCAAGTCAGAGGCCTTAGGGCGGCTTGAAAACTTCTGACAGTAGGACCAGCCACTAGTCTTGCAACCTCCGCCAAGCCCGGCTTGGTCCCCGTGGTGGAGTATGGCTTATACCTTCATCAGGGAAGAGACTCGTGCCCCTCAGTGGGGACATAATGGGTTGATGATGGTGATGATGTAGGTCAAGATAAAATTACTTATGTGCTTTTTCTACCGTAGCGTTATGACGTCTGTGTTTTTTACTACTATAGGTTGGATGTATTTACATGTTTGTGACGTCCTTATCTGGTTACCATATTACAGGGTATCCTAGTTTAGGACCAGGTAAGTGATTGAGTTGTGTAAAAGCTATTTATTTATTTAGTTTAGTAAGTAAATATTTTGTTTTTATAGTGAATACATTTATACGACTTTGACTTATTAAAAAAAATACAAATAATCTTTTTTTCCGTATGCAAATTAGTTACCATATTAGTGGCATAATAGAAGCCATTTGTGTATTATTCTTTTTGAGGGTTAAACTTGTAGTATTCTGAAACTAGATAGATAGATGGAGCACACTTTACTGCACTACGAGAAAAAAAGAATTCAACCATAATTTCAACCATGACCGCCAATTGTGTAAATAATGTTATAGAATTGACGGTTTTATTGCTAAGAGCGAGATCTTCCAGGCAACTTTTGAATAGAGTGGATTGCATGAAGAATATATTCGGTACGTGCACGTACATAAATAATTATATCGAAAATATATTGATACTAAATAGTAAAAGACTGCGAGAAAGTATCGCGGTGTCAATCGTTTATAGTTTCTTTTTGTGTTGAATATTTAGTGCCATAAGTGTTTTCAAGTTGTTTCTATTTAAACCCATATTTAACTCGTCCACGCAATCCGTAGCATCCCTCTTTTTGACTTTATCTAAAGTAACTTTTAACTATTCGTCGTCGTCAGGCTATACTAGTCCACTGCTGGACATAGCCCTCCCCGAAAGAGCGCCACGTTGTGCTGTCATAGGGGGTCATGCCCATAATCCCCACGCTGGGCATGCGGGTTGGGGATCGCAGTTGGATCGATCGGTGGAATTGCGCTGCAGGGGGCGCTGCTGTCCACCCCCCGGTTTGTGTCCCTTAGTCGCCTTTTACGACATTCGCGGGAAGAACTGGGTTGGTGCTACTTTCTAGGCTGACACCACACAGCAACAACTTTTTACTATACATTTTCTTTATTCATTAATTAATAAGAAGCCTTACATAATCTGGAAAGTCACACAAAGCTTCGTCATAAAAACTAGCACAATAAACAATTAAAAAAAACTTTTTGCTTAATAAAATATTGGCAGTTTCTTTGTGTCTAAGTTAGAGAAAGGTAAGTAAGGAAGAAAACCAACTCCATGGTCTCTGATTACCCCTCTGGGATATAGGCGTGAGGTTATGTATGTAAGTATTTTAATAATTACACACGCTACAATAACAAACCAATCTACCCCTTGCCGATTCTTTACATCATCGTAAAAAGAGCACAAATCAAATAGCCAGAAAACATCCCCTAATCGCCCCTATCATTGCTCGTTACATAAAAGAGAATCTGAATAGGCCCAATTCAATCATACCAATACATCGTCAACCACTGCGGTTTGACCTCGCAGCCCAATCACTTTGTAACGCACGAAAGGCCATGACAAATCGAAATTTGCAATCTGTGACGTCGGTGAATGATCCAAAATGTTGATTACATATAGGTCTTTTGTCGTGGTGAGAGTTGTATATTTCTGAGAGTGTGTTTTTAATTAATGTAATTCGAAAGTAGCACTGAATTCTGATTATTCATATGAAGCAACTTTGAACTTTAACACTGGAGGTAAAACATATCGGGACTACCATGAAGATTTGTATAGATAT